>NW_019384242.1:2987148-3017647 GCF_000648655.2 Copidosoma floridanum | reverse complement strand
AGTAATAATTATTTTTGAGTGGTCTATTAATGTCAAAACTGCGTAAAATTGTATTTTCAAGTTCGTTTTGCTTATATCTTTTAACAGTTTGATGAACAGAAAAAATAAAAATACCAGCGTATAGGGCAAAAAATTTTCTATCAATAAGCACTTTTTAGTTTGTTTCGACAAGCGCAAAATAATCAGAAAAGAAATGAAAACGATATTTTGGCAGTACCTGTGAAAGTAATTGAGATAGAGAGTGCCATTGTTCGTCTGCTCTTGCACTCGCTCTTTCTCTTTCTATTGTACTTATACAGGTAGACCTTTTTATTACTTTTTAAATATTCCGTGCTCATAGAATATAATTAATTATTATTAGAATTATTAGAAACATTTTTTCATTATTTTTTAAAAACTTCTTTTTTATGAAGAAAATTATTTAAAAATATCAATACTTGACCATGATATAAAATTTTTCCAGGTTCTCCCAAATGTGTTTATTCTAACTCCATCTTAACCCGTCTTTAGTAAAGAGCTAACTCAACGAAATTTACGCTAGAGAAAGTAATACACACGTACGTTTGTTAAGGTGGTTCATTCATGACTCCCAAGTCAAAGGTGCGACTGTCAAGTTACTATTTAATAATGCTGCTCAAATTTTAAGCGATTATTTGTTAATACTGTTTATTAAGGACAATTGAGTGCCGATTTAAAATTTTGCATCATAATATACGATATAAAAGTTGGTAGGAATAATGATCAAAATTTCGCGCTTAACCTCATAATATCAGCAGTGGATGCTTACCTGTGCTTTCAACATGGAAAACGAATATTTATGTCTGTGTTTCTCTTGATATCTTTTGATTGAGTCCATGAACACATATATTACGAGGTAGCGGTATATTTGGTATTGCACAAGTTTTACTGTGTCAGTTTTTTACTTGATTACGTCCAGTAAATAAATAACTAGGCTACAACTTTTATTAAAAAAGTGCTTAGTTGCCGTAAGAGCACATGTTGAGAATTTAATTTTTATTTATCATTTTTTTGCGTTTATATTTGCCAGCCTACTCTGAAATTTTAAGGGGTAGCGTATTGTTACTCAATAGATGATTCCTCAAGATTTTATGCCACTCTGTTCATAACCATTTTATGAAAAAACCACTTTAATTTAATATATTAACCTTTGGTGAACAAAAAAAGAACAAAATTATAATTTGTTTTTTCCTAATCTATCTATAATATGTTCACTGATCAAAATACATGTTTAGAAGTGAAAATTATTTTGAGTTAAAAAAATAAATACTTTTCCTACCTTGCGCGTTTTTGAGAGACTGGTGTGCACTTGGGAACAAAAATAGAATTCGCCACATAAGCGCCATTGCTTCACAGCTGCCTTACGTTCCTTGGCCCTGTTTCACAGGTCCCTCGGGCCGCAAAGTAGCCCTGAAGACGATGGCACTTATGTGGTGAAAACTACTATTTTTATCATAGACAATCAAATACTACTAAGTTCAACAACATATTCTTTAATGTTTCACATCTTTTATAGGTCCCAAGATCCACACCTGGTTTTTTCATGTCTCATAAGGTTTCCCATTCCTATATTACACCATCTCTTTATCATTTCATTAAATCAGTCAATTATATAAATTCATATAAACTGTATGCTCATATCAACAGACCTTTTCTCTGTATTTTTAAGGCTTGAGGCCAACGCATTACGCAAATTGGCGAATATGGCCTCATTAAAAATTCATCTGAAGTGACATCCATTGCACACATGACTCCTAATAGAACTGCAATTTGTGTAGATGACTGGTTAACATGATTAAACCTAAACTACAATCGTAATTTTTACTGTTTGTTACCCTGGCATAACTAATAATAAACGAAAAGTTATCATATGTAAGAAAATTGACGTCAACTTTTTATGAGGAATATTTGTTATTTCATTACTTGTACAAGGACTTGTACACTGTTGTAGTAAGGATACTTTTACTTACAGTTTTGACGGGGTTTTTGTATTATACTTAATATAACTTAGTTAGTCTAAGCTTTAAGTAAATATATATATATCAAATGAAGTCTGGTTTCTGTTACCTGTTTTTATAAAAGTATGAGCTCACTCCTATTTTTGTGGTGCATTGATTTGTAACAATAAACAGATCTGCACTGCAAAACTGTTAGTCTGTAATAAGAAATTACTCAGTAAACACATGTGTTTTAATTTTTGTGCAATCGGAGAGTGTAAAATGTACTGTTTCTAGCTTATAAGAATAGTTTGGCAGCACAGACTCAATAAAGACATTGATTATTGCAATACACCTTTTAGTGAACGTTTGAAATGTGCAACGTTTTTCAAGTACATGAGGTAAGGTTACCCGATGAAAAGGTTGTATTCGTTGTACAAGTTTATACTGCAGAGTTACTCGTCAAAGCTAGAAAATTTATGCACGTACCACCTGGGTTCTTAATAAGTACACGCCTCACTTTAGTCCTAGTTGCTGCAACTCTGTCATTAAAATATTATTTTTCTGGTTACGTACATATGCCTGTTAGGTACTTCTGGTTACTCATGACTATGATATCTTAAAATATGTGCATGCATTTCTTTCTTATTTTTAATCTATTTTCTTATTGTAATCTTTTTTTTTTGTACATGCAATCTAACAACCCTATTATTTAATTTATATTCGTGCTTTTTGTAAATGTCTTTCATAGTAGTACATGTATATGAGGCATTTCACGTCAATTGTCCTAGCGCGATCCGCGAACACCAAAACATGTACTTTTCAACTCGTGATTGCGGTATTATAAATAACTGAGAAAAAATAATAAAAACATAGGATCGACGTGTTTTTTCCTCAGCTTTTCGTTGATGCAATCGGTTTTTTAAAAAAAATGATGATTTTACCTAGAAAAAACACCAAATGTGTTATATCTCAAAAACGGCATTTTTAATATTTTTTCAACCACCGCCAATCGAAAGAGCAGGATTTTTTACGTCGGTATGGCAATTTTCAGAGAGTACTTTTTTAATTTTAGCGAGATATTAAATGACAAAGTTGGGCGCAACAACACAGCGGCAGCGGCTGATCGACTTGCGCGATGGTATGCTATATATATATATCGCCAAGCGAACATTGTTTGGTTGCGCTGTTTTGATTCGACGTTTTGATGGACGGTTGGATCGAATAATTTTCTTGTTAAGTGTATTCGTAAATAAAGTTATTTTTATTGACACGTAAGTTAAGAGGAATTGACAGATTAATAGTTTATCTTGAATGGAGCAGTATTTGAGCTGTGTATTATATTTCTGGCTCGTTTTCGAGGTTCCATCAACTGGTAACCAAATACGTTATTATGCACGCAGAAGATGAAATGTGAGCTAACGATTTTACTTGCCGAGCGTTACTTCGCTGCAACGCTTATAAATTGCAAATAAAGGATGGTTTTTAGATAGCTTTAATATTTTAATTCGATTCTTTTTATGTAGGTAAGGCCTGACTTAGGATGAAATTAAAGTACGTCGTCGTGTCTACTAAATTGAAAAATCGTATGCTTCTTGCTTGCTTTGACAATGGCTTTCTCGTCTTAGTGCTGTAATCCCTTGGGGTAGTCCAATCACAGCAGTATATTTAAGGATTTGTTAAACTTTTCAACTAATTTTCGAGAGACATACCCTGCTGTGTGTGATGGATCAAAGATTTGTACAAAGTGCAGATTATAAATTTATAAATGGAAATCTCAAAATTCTGATTCCCGTCCCAAGAACAAAAAAGCGAAAATTGAAGCAACTTGCGATGAAAGCTATCATAAAGCTGGTGTCGCCGTCCTTGATCAAATCAAAGAAAAGTTTGCTCTTTCAAGTAGTAGAGATGAAAGAATTTTGTTACTTACTCTGTCTCCAAAATTCTGGAGCCATGATGACATGATAAGAGAATTTAACTGTACTGAACGAGAAGCAAGGCAAGCTACAACTTTATTATCTGAAAACGGCATATTAACAGCTCCCAAAAAAAAAGAGGCAAAGTAATTCCTCTTAAATCGGAAAATTTAGTTAAAAAATTTTTATGTACGTGATGATGTAAGTCGACTTATGCCTGGCTTCAAGGATTTTATTTCGGTGAAACAAGAAGATGGTTAAAGGATTTAAGTACAAAAAAGATTATTACTTGGCAAATTTTAATGATTATTTCTACAGTTTAAAAAAGAACACGAAAATATCAAGATCGGTTTTACTAAATTTACTTTGCTTCGACCCGTCCACTGCATTCTAGCTGGAAGCAATGGAACGCATACGGTTTGTGTTTGCGTACACCATGAAAATGTTAAATTGATGTTGGAAGGGGCTCACGTATCCAAATTAACAAAACTTAGCAAATTACAATCAAACAACTACCATGATTGCATTGCAGCCCTAGTATGCGATAATCCGTCAGATGAATGCTACACGGGAGACTGTCTTGATTGCCCGAATACAACTCAATTGAAAAATCATTTAATTCAAGTTTTTAAAGACAACGATATTAGTGAAGTAAAATTCCAGAACTGGTTTCAAACTAATCGGTGTAATAAAGTATCGCAAACGCTAAATGCTCACGAATTCACTGCTTTACTCTGTGAAAAGTTAATGAAGTTGAAAATCCAAGATCATTTCTCGAAAAAACAATCACAGTATTTTCAAAACCTCAAAAGTAACTTGGAAGATGGCCAATTTATCGTGTGTTGTGATTTCGCGGAGAACTACGCGTTCGTTGTGCAAAACTCGACCCAATCATTTCATTGGAACAACAATCAGGCAACTGTATTTACGATAGTTATTTATCATAAAGAAGGAGATAAAGTAAAACTTAAAAGTTGTTTAGCGTTGGCTAGTAGGTTAAAGAAAATGGTGGGGAGTGAGTTGTGATGCGAGGGAAGTAGGAGAGAGAGACAGAGAGAGCGGTAGGAGAAAGGAGAAGCGAGAAACGGCGCGCGTCTACTGAAAAGAGGCAGTTGCTATGCTACTCTAGCCCTGGGTACGTCTCTCCCGCTGATCACAGAGCTGTCCTCTAACCTGAGCGAAAAAAGATCCACTGCATTGCTGCTAACCCTGGAGCTGACCTCCATCTGCATACACCCACTGCACTGCTGCTAGCCTGAGGCTGATCTCCATCTGCCTAGACGGGCTGTTCTCGTCCACACTCACTGGAAGCTTTTCTCTGGTCGACTACTGAGCTGTTCTCTGGTCGATTCCTGTCGTTCTCCTGCGGAGATCTTCCTCGGAGCCGTCAACTCTCGACGTTGCAGGTATTTGTCGCTGTATGGCCAATTGTATCAAAGCGTGACTGCATTTGCGAATTTGTTCCGCCTCGATAGCTTCATGAGCGTTCGTAGGTAATATGGATGCTTGTACGCGGTATTGAGCATAGAGATTCGCGTCAACGTATCAGCGTGGTTTGGTGCGTTGATTTTGTTGTGTACCCACTTCTGCGTATGTGTAACGCGCTCACGGGAATTGTATCAATCGTGTATTACTCCGGGTGTGCGTGTACCTATTTAGCGTGTGTGCTGTTTTCGCGTCATGTGTATAATTATAACGTCGCGTGTTCACGTGAATAACCTATAACTGTGCGTAACAGCGTTGTGTGCTCGTCGTGTGTAATTCGAGAGCTGAGTCCGAGTGTCTTGTTGTGTTGTTCACTTTTATGCTGGAATCTGCACGTTGGCTTTATTGCTAACTTACATTGTTGAGCGTGAGTTGTATAAATGTAAAGGAATATATATTTCATTAAATATAGCCTATTGTTCTTTCTTAGCACCTTCCGACATACCCTGTCCTCACCACATATATTTGAATAGTTTGGCTGTTTCAACAACAAAAGTATTGCCATTATTTCCGATAATTTAGCACATGATACCATAGCTGTGTATGAGTATCAAAAAATTATTGTCAATTATTTAAAAAAGAACTTTAATCCTAAAAAAATTTTTTACTTCACTGATAGAGCTGGCCAACATTTTAAAAACAAGAGTAATTTCCAAAATCTTTTATACCACGAAACAGATTTCGGTATAGCAGCTGAATGGCATTTCTTTGCCACTGCACATGGCAAAGGTGCTTGTAATGGCATTAGAGCAAGCCTAAAACGAGGCGCGAGAAGAGCAAGTTTGCAATTGACGTCAGAAAAGCCCATTACCTCTGCTGAAGCTTTATGCGATTTGGCAAAAAGTCACTGCAAAGAAACTGAAATTTTTTTTAGCGCGAAATCAGATTATCAAGCAACTTCATTATTTTTAAAAAGTAGGTTTGCAAAATGCAAAGCCATCCCGGGGACAATAAATTATCACGCAATCATTCCCATTAATAACAAATATTTTATGCTTAAAAATACATGTTTAGCCACAAAATACCAAAATCTTCCTAAAATGAAGGAAGAAAATCTTAAAGCGACGAGTGTTGAGAAGAAAAAATGTATATTACCGAAGAAAAAAACTAAGTGACTATTGTAAACATTATGTGAGAAATATAATTGCAGAGTTATCGGACGGTGTAAATAATTTATTGCAATGCAATTATGAACGATGTAAATAGTTTACCTAACCTCTCTGTCAGTTTTTGATTGATAAATACATTTTCAAAACTTTTGTTTTGTTAAATTCGATTTTAGTTTATTCTTTTTTAATGGCAACTTATTAAAATAACATAATTATTTATTTAANGAAGCATACGATTTTTCAATTTAGTAGACACGACGACGTACTTTAATTTCATCCTAAGTCAGGCCTTACCTACATAAAAAGAATCGAATTAAAATATTAAAGCTATCTAAAAACCATCCTTTATTTGCAATTTATAAGCGTTGCAGCGAAGTAACGCTCGGCAAGTAAAATCGTTAGCTCACATTTCATCTTCTGCGTGCATAATAACGTATTTGGTTACCAGTTGATGGAACCTCGAAAACGAGCCAGAAATATAATACACAGCTCAAATACTGCTCCATTCAAGATAAACTATTAATCTGTCAATTCCTCTTAACTTACGTGTCAATAAAAATAACTTTATTTACGAATACACTTAACAAGAAAATTATTCGATCCAACCGTCCATCAAAACGTCGAATCAAAACAGCGCAACCAAACAATGTTCGCTTGGCGATATATATATATAGCATACCATCGCGCAAGTCGATCAGCCGCTGCCGCTGTGTTGTTGCGCCCAACTTTGTCATTTAATATCTCGCTAAAATTAAAAAAGTACTCTCTGAAAATTGCCATACCGACGTAAAAAATCCTGCTCTTTCGATTGGCGGTGGTTGAAAAAATATTAAAAATGCCGTTTTTGAGATATAACACATTTGGTGTTTTTTCTAGGTTGTATCGTCATTTTTTTTAAAAAACCGATTGCATCAACGAAAAGCTGAGGAAAAAACACGTCGATCCTATGTTTTTATTATTTTTTCTCAGTTATTTATAATACCGCAATCACGAGTTGAAAAGAACATGTTTTGGTGTTCGCGGATTGCGCTAGGACAATCAACGTGAAATGCCTCATATGCAGTGTTTATTATTTATATTATTATTTGGTTTTTAATTTATTATCATTTTTCGGTATCTTTTTACTGCCGTATTAAATCGAGCTTTGCCCAAGATACGTAAGTGCCTCTTATCTTCACTTATGGCAGCGAGCTGGCTTTTCCTTCGTGTTTTACCATTTTTCTTCTTCTCTTAGGTGCCTTTTATTTTAGACAGTAGTGTTTCTAAGCAACTGGAACATTTTGGAGAGGTTACTTTTGAGTAGGTAGGCACACTGGGTGGAACTGACATTGCTACTAAAATATCCGGGATATCGTCTGATGATTTTACTCTACTCGCTTGATTAAAAAAAAAAATTCTATATTTAAATTTGTCACCCATTATTGAAGTCCCAACAATAAGTCAAGCTATTTAACTTACCACACAGTTTGCTTTTATACTTTGTTAAAAATGTCAGTGCTGAAAATTTTTTTAGTGACAGCTCGCTAACTGAGTACCGTGGTTGTGTAGACAATGCTACATTGCATGAAAAGTAATTTGTTTTTAAAATACTATGTTCTTAAATTCAATATTATCTCTAGATACATCTATTGAATCAACAGAAAAAGCTTCTACTTCATTTACTACAAAATTCGTGTTGTACTTACACATTCTTTACATCGAACAATAACTAAATGTATGTAAATAAAATCTTACAAATGCATTAATATTACGATCATGGCTTTTTTTATCGTAATATGTAGAATACAAATTTAGTTAAAATCTTGAAAACATTGTGCAAACTGATATTCTGCTGCGTTTTTTCTTTAAGTTGGTTTAAATTTTTTTTTTTTTTTTTTTTTTTTATCAAGTAGGGAGGAGAAAATTTTCACAGACACCCCAGACCATCCGGTGGTAGTGTCAGATTCCAGTTTGCCTACTGACTAAAAACTAACCTCCCCTCATATGATAGGTCTGTG
Organism: Copidosoma floridanum; assembly: GCF_000648655.2. The sequence goes on along the minus strand of NW_019384242.1, from coordinate 3,009,185 downwards.
ATGACCACTCTGTTATTTCTGTCTCCACGTAAGAAGTGTAATCATCGATTGTTTTTTCCTTTATTTTTCTGTTACGGTTTTTGAGTATACTAGTAAAAATTCCTTGTGTGAGTTTGAATTTTTTAATCCCACCAACATTTTTTACATAATGTGCAGTAAATAAGATGAATTCAACATTTTCAAAGTGCAAGTGGGATCTTTTTCGAGTTTTATTCCCAGTGTACATGCTCCTAATACATTCGGGTGGTGCGTTTGAGTAATGTAATATTTAAACTCTTCGAATTAACGTACAAATATTTTTAAATCTCTGCTTATTGGCACCATCTACAATTTTTCCTAATTCAAACCAAAATTTCTTTGGATTTTCTTCCCGTAAGTACTTAAGATTTAGTTCATTAAATAGAAGTCTGCTCCACTCGCAGTTTAGTGTTAATAAATAATCTGAATCATGTATGTTGATCTGTCGTGGAAAATATTCAAACAACATATCTAAGTTCTCGTAGCTGTTATGTTGCTGTAAACTTAACGCATTTTTCGGTTCAAAGCATTGAAGGAAGGCAGAGAAATCTTTCCTAAGTTGGTGTTTATCATTAAATTTTGATACATCTTAATTAGAAAATTTTGACAGTCCATGACTAATTATTGCTTAGAGAAGACATCTGTTACCTTCATGAGAGCATCATAAATAAATTCATGAACTAATATCAACCGTTAGGATTCATAATGTTTATGTCAGTGTTTTTCATATATTTCCTAGGCATATACATTTTTAATAAATCTTACTACATAACTATTGTAACACAAGTAACGATTGGTTTCTCACATTGCAATTCATTCATCACTGTTTGTAATTTAGAAGACACTATTAATATAAGCAAATGGTAGGCCTTATTAATACCAACACTAAAGTAATCTACTATTTGTGGAGTTATGGGTTCTTCAGGAAGTTGGTAAAAAATTCCGGTTTCTCTTTGAAAAAACGGTTGAGACACAACCACAACCAATATAAACGAACGGTACAGTAAAAATATGTCAACCATCTTAATAGACATGGCTTTATTAATGCTACATCACTGTTACCTGATTTTATTCTACAACTGTCAAATTGATTAACATGAGCTGAACCATTAATATAGTTATGAACCAAATGTAGAATATCTTGAAAAATTTTTGGAAGGTGCATAATGGCATTTTGAGCACATAACTATCGGACATGACATCGACACTTAACTACAATTAGTCCTGAAATCAGTTCTAATAATCTTTGTGCCACAGAATTATGAAAACTTACCATGACGCTTGCAATATCAATACAAAATGCATCAATATTAGAAATTGTAATGTCTTGAGAGATTACAGAATCCTTATATTACACGTTCCAGATATAATACGTTCCTTATTACAGAAACTATTTGTTTTCAGTCAAAGTTTTTCAATTTCTGTAACTTAGAAGAATCATCGATTGATAGCGAAAAAAATGCAAAATACTATTACTTAGTAAAAATGCCAATTTTCCGTTTGCACAGAAAGCACTCCATTGAATTTCTAAAGTTGCTTTTTCAATATTAAAATTCTGTTTGCGAAAATCTTCTGTGCTTGATATATGTATTCTACTTATCAAGTAATGATTTACTTCTTCTAAAACTTCTGTTTAAACCACTGGAATGAAAACATTATTTTCAAGTAGGTGATCCTGAAATTTTCTTTAATGATCATTACTTGAATGTGCATACCTTGTTAAATTAAAAAGTTATTGTAGCGTAAGTTATCTTAAGCAATATTAAGGATACTCTAATTTATAAAAAAAGTAGTATATTATATTACGCAAAAACTTGATAATAAGGGTTATAAACTATCCCGCAGAAACTCAATGAACTTTTGGTTCTTGGTAAAATTGGCTGAAATTAATATATGTTATGAATTATAATTTTTTGAACTAAAAATTCCACATGCACAAATCCCAAAAATAGGCAGTTTATAAGGGAATGAGTATGTAAGTTGCCTATTCTGCAAAGGTGAGTTAGACAGGCGATGGAGTACAGTAAATAGATGTAGTTCGCTTAATATACAGAGATATGATTGGTAAGGGTTATGTCGAGTGCATCTACCGTTCTTAGCTTTTAATAAGCGCAATATAAAATTATTGAAGTTCAATCAATTGTCACGTGGCTCATTTTCATTATTGTCTTATTGTATGGAGAATCAATGGGCTCTACTACTAAAAAGTGCATGCCGTATAATGAACCAATAAAAAAGTGGTTTTATTACTTTTTAACCATAAATATCATCCAAAAGTACTTAATCCAGTTTATTATTACATAAGTCGTCACAATCATTTTAATACAAATAAATAATCTGACTCTACTATTTAACATACAAATTCTTTAAAGTATGTTAACATCATTTTTCTAAGTAAAATCTGTTTTTTAATTAGATAAATTATTCACTGACAATAAATACTTCTTTTATTTTGTGCACTAATTGTTTTATTTGTACTATTGCTTACAGGTACAGTCAGCTTGGATCATGTTTCCTCCACTACTTTCTCGTTCAGTTTCTAAAACTTACTACTTGTAGATCCTGCGTCATCCTGAACCTTTTCTTATGGCAATGATTACTGAGTCCCAAACATGAGATCAAGTTTTGCTAAGACAAATAACCATGTCTTGCGACATATAATACTTTAATCCTTACAATTCTTCTTTTAAAGAATAATGGAAATATATTGATTGAAAGAATCATATGGACACTCTTAAGATCTATTTCTGTTAAAATTAATGTAATGTAATAAAGATTTATGCGATGAAACTTTATGTCAAATTCTGAAACCCATTAGGCTATTATAATTTATTTTCGTTGTAAATAATTTTATTCTATTTTCTTTACTGTTGCAAGTGATATTGTAAGCATGTCAATTGCATAAATCAGCATAAGCACGTAATTTTACTGTTAACAAGACTTTAAGCCAGTTATTTAACCAGACGGTCACTTGTAGTTGATTTTTTAAATACTATGTTAAACAACATAACCTTATGATGTGCTATTAACCCCTTTGTTTTCGAAGTGTGATAAGCGAGACATTACTTTTCGATTAGATCTAAAGACTAATAAGCTCGTCAAGTTTTCACATGTATCTACAGTTTGAATATACAAACTCAGTGTTTGCAGAACGATGGAAAAAAAGTGAGGAAATTAACAGGTGACACTGGACGACCATGACTATAAACTCTGGCTTTTATCACCAAGGAACAAATATTCTTTTTTTTTTTACATAAAAAAAAAATCCTTTTTATTAATGCATTTTGACTATGTTTACGACAAACTGTACGTATTTGAGGCATCGTCTAAATCAGTAACGTTGGAATTACCCATATGCATATGTACATCCTTGTGTAATCAACTTTGATTATTCACGTACCAGGTTAAAAGATTGTTTGACGATTACAGTACACAACTTTAAGTGCCTAAAGACTCATGTGAATTAGTAGAGCATAATTTTCTTGGCTGCAAAAAATAATTATATCATCATACGCAGTTTCACTGTATTCGTAACCTGTACAGAAAAATAAATGACAAAGTTTGGAGCCCAAGATCTAGCATTGTGTTCGGTAATATATTTTTTACTATCTAACAGATACGATTATTATTTAAATAAGTAGCTTTAGTCTAGCTGAATAACTGGCGTAAAATCCGGCTTAAAGTATGGCTCAATGTTTGTCTAAATGTCAAGCTAAAGGAATGGCAGAAAGTATGACTCAATGTTTTGTTTGAAATCTGGCTGAATGTTTGGTTAAATGCGTGGCTTAAAATATGGCTAAAAATATGGCTAAAAGTATAGCTTATGGTCTGGCTACATGACTTGATTATTGTCTGGCCTTATATAGTTCATATTTAAAATTGTATGATTTTTCCCCTAATCCTGACCAACACAGTGCATTAAAAAAGTAATTCTATTTAATAAATAGTAAGAAATGTATAAATTATCAAATACAATACTTGACCTCAGACTTCGTACTTTTTCATTTGTTTTTTCTGAACAGGTAACAAACACAGTGTAACTGTACATTATAATGATACAATTAGTTTTTGTATCCAAGAAAATTTTTCCGTGCTAATTCAAATAAATTTTTAGGCACTTTAAGTTGTGGATTGTGAATGTAAAATGAACTTTTAACCTGGTACGCGAATGATCAGAGTTGGTTACATAAGTATGTACATATGCATTTGGGTGATTCCTGCATAACTGACTCAGACAATGCCTCGAGTACGTATAGGTACTCGTACATAGTCGGAATGCAGTAATAAAACGGTTTGTTTTTATTTAAAAATTGACATTCTTTCTGTCTTAATGATAAAAGCCAGAGTTTAAAGTCATTTTCATTTAGTGTCATGTCTATTAATTTGTTTAATTTTCGGCCCTTGCTCTGTGAACACTGAGTTTGTACATTCCAGCTGTGGGTAAACGTAAAAATTTGTAGATTTTGACGATCATTGGATCTAATCACAAAGTACTGTCTTGGTCATCACACTTTAAAAACAAAAGGGTAATGGCACTACATAACGTTTGGTTGTTAAACTGTAGTATTTAAAATATTGACTTGCAATGCCTGTCAGTCTGAATAATTGGCTTAAAGTCCAGCTAAAACTATGGCTCAATGTCTGGCTAAGTATCAGGCTTAAAGTGTGTCTAAAAGTATGGCTTACAGTATGGCTTAATGTCTGGCTGAATGTATGGATAAAAGTATGGCTCAATGTCTGGCTAAATGTCTGGATAAAAATCTGGCTGAATGTATAGGTCAAAGTATGGCTAAACGTCTGGCTACATGACTGACTCATTGTCTGACTAAATGGTTGGATTTATACAGTTTTTACATAAAATTGTATGATCTTTTCTTAAAGCCTTACCAACACAGTGCACTTTAGAATTATTTGTACTTATGAAATAGTTAAAGAAATATCATCAAACGCAATGCTAGACCTCGGACTTTACATTTTGTCATTTGTTTTTTCGGTTTAGGTTACAAATACAGTGAAACTATACATCATAATGATACAATTATTTTTTGTAGCCAAGAAAATTTTGCCCTGCTTATTAATATAAGTTCTTACGCAATGAAAGTTTTGTATTGTTAATGTAAAATAAACTTTAAACCTGGTCCTCGAATAATCAGAGTTGGTTACACAAGTATTCACATATGTATACGGGTGATTCTAACGTAACTGATTAAGGCGAGGCCTCAAGCACGTACAGCTAGTTGCACATAGCCAAAATGCAGTAATAAAGAGGTCATTTTTTAAATAAATCATAACACTCTTTCTCCTTCCATGATAAAAGCCAAAGTTGAAAGTCATTTTCATCTAGTGACGCCATCCAATTTTGTCATCCTTTGGCCCTCGCTCTGCAAACACTGAGTTTATTCATCCTAACTGTGGATGTACATCAAAAACTTAGGGATATTGTCAATCTTTGGTCACTCATACCTTAACAAAATTCCGAGATTTAAATCTGCAATGTGTGTATACATTTTGAGCTCAAAACCTAGTCAAAAAGAGTCTCTTACTTATCAAGTTTCGAAAACAAGACTGAGTAGATTGATGGCACTATCTAGCGTTGGTTTGTTATACTATAACATACTAGTGATTAATTGGCAGCATCCGTTTGGCTGAATGTCTGGCCGAATGTTTGGCCTAATGTCTGGTGCATATTGTTTATTTTATTTGACTTTCAGGCAAAATACAGCTGATACTAAGTGTTACGTGCTTATGCTGCTTCATGCAACAATTGCCATGCTAACAATTTCACTTACAACAGTAAAGAAGTTTTATCACATAATTTTTTATTACATTACATCAATTTTAACACTAACGAATCTTAACAATCTCCTTATAATTCTTTCAATCAATATATTTTCATTATTCTTTAAAATAGAAATTGTACAGACAAAGGTACTTTTATGTATCGCAAGATATGGTTATTTGTCTTAGCAAAACTTGATCTCGTGCATGGGAGTCAGTATTCATTGTTGCAAAAAAAGGTTCAGGATGACGCAGGATCAACAAGTAGTAGGTTTTAAAAACTGGACGAGGAAGTGGCGGTGGAGTCGTGGTTCCAGCTGACTGTACTTGTAAGCAGTAGCGGAAATACAATAGTTAGTTCATTAAATGAGAAAACTATTTATTGTCACTGAATAATTTATCTAATTATATTAGCTTACTAAATAGATTTTACTTCTAATATTATAATTATAATAATGTTAATAGTCGTTAATAAATTTGTATGTGAAAAATTAGGGTCAGCTTAGATGTTTGTAAACAAAAAGAATTGTGACAACTCATTATAATAAACCTGATCAAGTACTTTTTGACAATATTTAAAGTTAAAAAAAATGAAACCACTTTTCTTATTGGTTCATTGTTCGATAAACTCTTTTTCGTACTAAATATTAGATTTCCCATATAATGTAATAATACAAATGAGCTTAGCTACTATTGCTGGAACTAGAATAACCTAATATTGCGCTTACTGATAGTCAAGAGCGGTAGATGCTCTTGAGATTACCCGTCCTGATCATATCTCTGTACGTTGAGCGAGCTACATCGATTGACTGTACTGCGTCACCTGTCAAACGAACCTTTGCAGAATCGGTGACTTGTATAATTTTTTTACTGAAAAAACTGTTTATTTTCAGGACTTGCGCCTGTGAAAACTTTCGTCCAGAAGATCGTAATCTACAACGTATAATAATTTCAGCCAATTTTCCCGGAAACCAAAAGTCCATTGAGTTGCCATGGGGTCCTTTCGCAATTAATCAATGTTAATGCTACATTTCTTACTAGCTAATCTTACTTCCTAAAAAAAAGAATACTGTCTCATGGCCACTCTTTAACTAAAATAAAAACAGTAAGATAATTTGTAAAAATAACTTAAGTATGAAACATTATCAGTATAAAGTCTTAGCATTAATATTATTCGAAGAGAAGTGATCTAAAAAATGAGTATCTTTTTATGTTATTTCACTTGTTGTAAGTAGAAGTATTGCATTGTGTCAAACATGTGTAATTCATATTTTTATAATTTGTATAATAATCTTTTTTGTTGTTTTAAATGAAACAAATCTTGTGCATAATACTATATTCGTAAATGAGGAATAACGCTTCCAATTCTCATTTCGTTTTTCAATGAATTTATTTTGACTCATGAAAGTTAACTATTTAATGCATTTAATTTGTTAGTTAGCAAGAAAAAACGAGTGTGCTCGGTACATTATATTTAAACTCATAGTAGTTCGATATAAAAACGTTAGTTCCTGGGATGTAAGTTATTTAATTAAACTTGCTTACGTATAACTAAAATTATGTTTAATTAGATAATTTCATTGGCTTGTTGAGTGTCAAAACAAGTAATGTGATTATAACATCATTGAAATAATTTATTGTAGCATAAGAGATACCAAAAGCTTTTATTGAAGAACTCGTAATAAGAGATTGCGTGTCAACTGATGACATTAAATATTTTTTTAGATTGATTTGTTTTTTTTTTTATTTTTACAAATACGCCATTTGAGCTTGGTTAGTAAATTAATGTTTATTATTTTTAAAACAATAATATTTACCAATCAATGTCTTTTAATGACAAACAATCTCATGTAAGGAAAAACACCTTATAGTAAGGCAAAATCAACATAGGGAAAAGATCGTTGCCTATTGGGATTTGAACTTAGCCAACAGTGTCACGCTCAAGGTGCTTTTGTTGATTTAGAGAAGGCTGAAATGGCTTTCACGAAAAAAACGTATCAGCTCTTAGCTTTTTGTCTAAGACATTTTTATTACACAGTTTTTGTTTTACAGATGTTTACATAAAAAGTTCTAATGGAATGGATATTTATAAGGAGAAGCAGTGTGGTCTCCCAGCAAATCTCGTATAGGTCAATGTGCTGAGGGTTAATTTAGTAGACACGTAAGGGTTTATACAACCAAAATTTTGCATTTCATGGTTTCTCAGGTAATAACGAATATACTTTCACATAAATTATACTTGGATAATTGGAGAAAGTGCTAGCTTAGATAACGTGGGTCAGTGGGTATAAGAAAACATGTAAGCAAAAGTATGTAGATGTACTCCAAACATTTGTGAAAGACGAAGAAGAAACAAGAATTACTCTAGATCCTGATAATTTTTCCATGATAAAATGAAAAGTATTGTTATATCTACTGGTTTTAAATAATAATGATATGATGTAAGAATATTGTGTTGCTATTTGACGTTTTTCAACATTCAATATTTAATTATACTTAATAAGATGCTCTAGAAGACGCTTTCTGCTTAAGAACTCTCTTTCCCATGATAAAATTTTTGCTTCATGGGAAACAGTTTTTAAATAAAAAAATTATACTTCTTCAAGCTTTCGATACATGTTTTTTGATTTAATAAATTATAAAAGACAAGACTATTTAAGTTGTATCATACGCTGTTTAAAGTCAGAATAATAACAAAAAATTTTCACCATGATGTATACACTTAACAGAGCACTTAATATTTGTAAACTACGTGATATAATTTATTATTTACTTTGAAAAGCAAATATTTGCATTTACGTATTATCACATACTATGATTAGAGCACTGAATAAGAGCCTCTTCTTCCAGCTTCACATATTCTCCACGAGGACATGTACTGCTAGAGTTCAAGTCCCAATATACAACGAAAATTTCCGCTGAGGTGAATGAAAAATAGTTTTAAAACGTAGTTTAAGCTTTCATACATTAATAAAATATTTAAATGGTATTAGACTCTAAAAGTATTAATTTAATTTGTTTTGACGACGATAGTCTTAGTCACTGGTGAGCATCTCTTTCATGGTGATCACTGTACATTTGCGATCATTCTGGCTACTTGCACGTCAGTGGTGAACTCTATTTTTTCTACTGAGGGTGGAACAAACGTTGCGAGATGTACAAAGTAGAAAAAATTAATTTGCCGTAGTAGAGAAATACCGGTACATGATGGGACCAGTAGCTGAACAAGCCCTCGGAAGAAAAAAAAGCTAGTTTGAGTTCCGATGAAAAAAAAATAATACAAAAAAACTATTGGGTTACCTACCAATCACCGATGCTTGCTCGCTCGATGATATATTTTGTTACATAACTGTACTAAAAATCAGTTGAGCTTCTGTAGAAAAAACAACACATGTTTTGAAAGTAAGAAATGTATTATTGTATCGTCTAATTCCAAGAGAGTGGAAAAATTCATTAAAATAATTCTGTTATTTTTTATGTACTTTGCTATTGTACAAAATTTGTCATACAAAATGCATCAACGTAGTAATAGGTATCGCAGTAATAGGTATTCACACATTTTCGGTAACTATAGTATTACATCTAATGAGAAATTAAATAAATTATAGAGTAAGACGTTTGCAGTTAGTCCAAAAACTATATGGTACGTAAGCCACAAAAACAGTTTTATAGAGAGAAAATCTAGAATTTCAAACATCTGTCAACGGGAACAGCTGAAGTTTCTTAAGAACTGTTTGAAATATTGACAAATGTTAAAAATTCATTCTTTTAAAAGAGTACAGTTGTAAAATTAGTTTTATGCACTCATTTCTCGTAAATTTAATTATATCCAAAGATCTTGAAGCAACTAGAACTAACTTTTCTCACCATAAATATGCGGTCATCAAGTTATCACTAACGAATCTAGCGCTGTTAGTCAAAGACAATTATTTTTTGAAGAGTATATCAAGAAAAAAAGTTGTCTCAGCTTCTTAATGACTGAGAGAAATTTTTTTAACACTAAAATAGTTTATTACACTTATTTATTACTTTGAAGTGCACCAGTTTTGTAACTGCTTATTCAAACGATAACATTTACAAAAACCGGGAAAATATTCAGTATACCTGATTCAATAACTACTTATGAAAGATATGTAATTGAAGGTATTATTAAAAGTTGCCTTATAAGACAGGACAATAATTAATGATAAAACTTTTTAAATAAACAACTGACTCATTGCAAAACTGTTGGTTTCATCTATTTGAAATGTAATGGTATCCTGATACTATAAAGATTTCTTATTCGTACCTATTTCACAGCCACATCGTCAATGTGATTATTAGCTCTTTCAAAACCAAAAAATGGGTTAGTTTTATGGGTTTTTCAATTTCTCAGATAGAAAACCGTTTTTAAAAAAAGTTTTTTATGATTTTGCAATTCTTTGTAATAGCTGCGTTTTCTTATAAACAAATTTATCACACGTTGAGAATTTTTTAAAAAACTTTTTAAAAAATCTTAAGCAGCATTAAAGATTGATATTTAACATTTTCAATCTCCTTTATGTTCAATGGTTTTTGTTGCTGGAATTTGTTTGATACATGTACGAGTCTGATGGATTAATGAGGAATAGAATTGGTGAAATAGTGTTGAATTGAGAAAGAAACACTTTAATACAAATCAACTTTTTATCGCTAATCAATCACTAATCTAAACTAAATAATACACAACACCTTTTAAACTTCTTCCTAATCGCAAATCAGTTACAATAAACTTAAAATTATAACAATAATCAATGCACGTAACGAGTGTACAAACTAGGTAGGTAAAGTGACTCGACCAGTAGAGTTAGATAGTTACAATACTTGTATCTATTACTACGCCTAATACTAGTGCTGAGAGCTCAACGATTAGAGATGGACTGACTACTGACGCAACGCTCTCTCACAGTGAGCCGCTGCTCACTTTACATTACAAAGCCTGATTGGATGCCAAAATACAATGTGTTGCTTTGGGATTGGCTAATAACCCTTACGTAATTAACTTTACGTGGGATAATTTGAATTAAATCAAGCAGAAGAATCATAAACTCTGAACAGAATTCATCCAAGGGTCGTAAATTATTTTCATAACAACTTGGGTGTCCTTCACAGTTTTTGAATGGTGGATCCAATGAGGTATTTGTTAATACTACTATATACAGTGCTTCTTTCAACTAAAGGTGTCTATGGAAGTAAGAGATGATGCAGTAAAAAAAAGTTGCAAGAACTTACTATTTCAAAGATACATTTGTTTTTAACATACATAAAACATTTAGATAAAAACTCTTAATAGTGATGTGTCTAAGGTTTGGATCAATCTCAAGTTTCAAACGTTGAATTCCTACGAAAATCGTATAAAAATAATTTGTTTTTTATAGCGTCGATAACTTCATAGTACAACTTAAGTGGACTTACATTTAACTATAAAAGTATTAAACTTCAATTCTGACAATACAAATAGCAAAAACGTTATATACATGGGGTATTCTTTTTTGACGTGAGACTCCATACTGCCCAAAAATAACAAGAGTCAATAGAGGTGGAAAAGTTTTTGAAATAAAATTTGCCAATAACCTTAAGTTGTGACCTTGGCTGAAGCTTTGGGAAGACATCACATTTGCGTGCGTTGTGGACGTAGCGTAGAAACGCCGTATCCTAGCAAGGGGAGAGTAAGAAGATGGAGTGTAGCCTATTAACTTTACACAATCTTCTTGACTAGTCGGGAGTGCTTACCTCTAGGCGGTAATGGTAGGAAACGTAGAGGAACCGAAAGGTAACTCTGTAGGCAAAAAGCACTTAGCGAGGTTATGCTTACAATTCGGGAGCATTGCCCTTAAAAACAGTACTCTTCTGCTCAATCCCAGTGGGACTGGGTTACGAATGAGGAGTTAAGTACTACAGCAAAAATAAAATTTCTTTATCTATGATTCTAATTATGCGACAAGATCACAACCTATAATGATATAAGAAGTATGATTATACGAAAAAAATGATTTACCAACCTTAACCTCAAAGCATGACTAAAATAGTGATATTAGGCTCTTATTAGTCCTTTGGATATTCCTAGAAGCCGAGTAAAAAGTTATTACTGCACTATTATCATCACTTATTATAACAATAATCGAAGCTTTGTCAAAAAGTAAGGTTAACGAGTCCTCACTTCAAAAACATAAAAAATGGAACGATTTTATGTGGTTATAAGTCCACCAGGTATTCCTGAAAGCTGGAGGAAGGATTATAGTTAAACTGTTATGATAACTCAACATAACAATAGTCGAAGATTCAACTTTACATACTATTGACCAACCCTGACCTCAAAAATATGGCAAATATAGCAATGTTACGCGTTTTTCAGTCCCCTGGGTGAGATATCTAAGCTATTATTTTGACGGAACTGTAAAAATCTGTTGTTTGTCACTTTAAATCTACGGGGACTGCACCATTATTGTACATTCTCATATATTGTTTTTTCACGCTTCAATGCTCAACGCTGATACTACAGCGCATTTCTCATACTTGGGACTTCGTGTATTAAATAAATTAAAATAATTTTGGAAAATTTTTCTAAGAATGCTTTGATTTAACAAGCTAAAAAATGTACATTAAATGTTTCCAAGTTTCACAAGATCACTTCAAGTTTTTCACTCTTATCTGAATATGAGAAACATCGATGTTCTAGCAAAAAAATTGATGAGATTCTTCGATACTTTGGATCAGTTTTTAAAAATAAATAGTGGTGAATATGATAACGAGCGAATCAACCAAAAATTTTTAATTATGTGTAAAAATATCAGACATTGGGACCATATTTATAAATTTTCCAATATATTTTTTCTAAAATTTTAAGAATTAACACTACAAATTTTATTTTCTTTTTTAACAGAGCACTTAATATTTGTAAACTACGTGATATAATTTATTATTTACTTTGAAAAGCAAATATTTGCATTTACGTATTATCACATACTATGATTAGAGCACTGAATAAGAGCCTCTTCTTCCAGCTTCACATATTCTCCACGAGGACATGTACTGCTAGAGTTCAAGTCCCAATATACAACGAAAATTTCCGCTGAGGTGAATGAAAAATAGTTTTAAAACGTAGTTTAAGCTTTCATACATTAATAAAATATTTAAATGGTATTAGACTCTAAAAGTATTAATTTAATTTGTTTTGACGACGATAGTCTTAGTCACTGGTGAGCATCTCTTTCATGGTGATCACTGTACATTTGCGATCATTCTGGCTACTTGCACGTCAGTGGTGAACTCTATTTTTTCTACTGAGGGTGGAACAAACGTTGCGAGATGTACAAAGTAGAAAAAATTAATTTGCCGTAGTAGAGAAATACCGGTACATGATGGGACCAGTAGCTGAACAAGCCCTCGGAAGAAAAAAAAGCTAGTTTGAGTTCCGATGAAAAAAAAATAATACAAAAAAACTATTGGGTTACCTACCAATCACCGATGCTTGCTCGCTCGATGATATATTTTGTTACATAACTGTACTAAAAATCAGTTGAGCTTCTGTAGAAAAAACAACACATGTTTTGAAAGTAAGAAATGTATTATTGTATCGTCTAATTCCAAGAGAGTGGAAAAATTCATTAAAATAATTCTGTTATTTTTTATGTACTTTGCTATTGTACAAAATTTGTCATACAAAATGCATCAACGTAGTAATAGGTATCGCAGTAATAGGTATTCACACATTTTCGGTAACTATAGTATTACATCTAATGAGAAATTAAATAAATTATAGAGTAAGACGTTTGCAGTTAGTCCAAAAACTATATGGTACGTAAGCCACAAAAACAGTTTTATAGAGAGAAAATCTAGAATTTCAAACATCTGTCAACGGGAACAGCTGAAGTTTCTTAAGAACTGTTTGAAATATTGACAAATGTTAAAAATTCATTCTTTTAAAAGAGTACAGTTGTAAAATTAGTTTTATGCACTCATTTCTCGTAAATTTAATTATATCCAAAGATCTTGAAGCAACTAGAACTAACTTTTCTCACCATAAATATGCGGTCATCAAGTTATCACTAACGAATCTAGCGCTGTTAGTCAAAGACAATTATTTTTTGAAGAGTATATCAAGAAAAAAAGTTGTCTCAGCTTCTTAATGACTGAGAGAAATTTTTTTAACACTAAAATAGTTTATTACNATAACACGCATTTATTAAAAAAGTATAAATAAGTTTTTTGCTACTAATGGCTCTTAAATATCTTGCAATTTGTAACTCATTTGTCTTGACTACTGTGAATAAATGTGATTTTTTGAGCGAGCAGCCTTTCTCTTAAACAGTGCACCAATACCGTCTGATTGATAGTGTAGCTAATATTTTGAATTTTATTTCGTGAAACACCTGATTGATCATTTGGTATTTGTTCTTAAAGTGTTGCTTTGTTTTGTCACTCAAGTATACGACATGTGCGTGAACACATGGTTTAATGTGCAGAATAAGCATTTGTTACATTCTGTACACAGGTGCTGTATCATGTCAGATACTGTCTGCCAAAAATTTTAAATTTTTGTGTTTTAACTGTGTATTATCCTCATAATAGTAAGCTACGGGGAAGACTGTACATTGAGTAATATCAAAATGAAACTCTTGTGAAGCTTCCTGTACAAAGTATCAAAACTGTACAACATAACCAAAAATAGTAGTAATTATAAAATGAAAGATGAAACAGAATGAGTAAGAGTGCCGTACATATATTTTTAGTATTTTGTTCTGTTTTTCGTTTTAGTTTCCTTATTCTTCAGGAAGAGGTAAAGGGCTAAGAAGATATCATAGAGTAGAAAACTCTTATTCAAGAGGCAGTTCATTAGGAGAAAGGACTACCCTTGAAGAGCAAATAGGCTTGTTGGATAATGTAGTTGAAAGATCTTTATTATTACATTAACTACTAATAATACATAATAATAGGCTAGGCATTACGCTTAGGAAAAAGTTAACAGTGATTCGACAATTCATCTATACTTTATGTACTTAACAATAAAGTTATCATTCTTGGATGAGTAAAAAAAAATTTGTATTGCTGTATTTGTACTTAATCTATAATTCATAAATGATTTTTCATATTATATCATGTAAATGTTACACCATTACAAATTGTACTTCATCACAATATAAATAAAAAAGAATTTAACAAAATATGGATATAAATAAAGGAAAGAGATGACGTGACTACGTTGAAGTTGTCAACTTAATGTTTAAGGTCAAAATTTTACTGTCTTCATCAGTAAATATTATGTAGAGTACCAAATTACGCACATTTTCTGCTTAATCTATTATATGGACCAAGTTGACAAAGATGGCTTAGAATATTTATATGAAGCACTGAATACGACTAATGAGCTTTGAATTGTTACTGTCGTATATGAATGTAGTTTTAGTCCTATTATAGATCAATTTTCTAATTTAGAAGTTTCTCGGTTGGTTTGGTAATGAGTCTTCGGTAATGAGTTAAAAACTTTATTCTTAAATCAATATTAGAACCTAATGATACAAGCCAAGGTGTGGCAGGCACTTGAATGGAACGCGTTTAAAGCCACAAATAAAATGAGTCATAGTGAATATGTTTTAAATTTCTACAGTTTTGTTAAAATGTTATCAGCACCATCAACTTTAGCAGAAGCAGCCAAAAAATTTGCAAATCATTTCGATGAAATAATTTAACACTCCATCATCCTTTGTGGAACTACTAAAATTGATGACCTCGTCAAATTATTAGATTCCATGAATGAAGTAGGAGCATTAAATAGTTCTATTACGGTAAAAGAAAACTCATCTGTCGATTACAAAATACAAGTAAGCTCTAACCCTACCCATAATTATAATTATTTTCAAACTCTAACACCAAACCCACTAAATGTCGATTGGCATAACCACGGTAACAACATAAATAACAACACCATAAATAATATAAATCAAAATACAAACTTAGAATAGAACACAAATAACAATAACATTTTTAATAGATAATGTGTAGAGACCACGAAGAGATTTATATAATCGGGGAACTCAGAGAACTCAGATAAATTTGATCGAGGAGCTCCCAAATCAGAAAAACGATAAAACTTTGTATGTAAAACTCCAAGTAATACTATCATTGCTTTACGATGAATCTAATGGTTTGTTTACGTATGTACTTGCACTGTAACTGGAAAGTAAACAAATGAAACAAAATATTTCTAATTGTTATGAAATATGCCTTGGTAATTTTGAAGACTTGATTAATACCTGCAATAATCTATGCTTTAGGATCAATAAATTTTATCTTTACTGTGTAGGTATCAAGTGAGAATGTATGGGTACACTTGCATTAACACAAATCAGGTGAAACTCGATGTAACTTATCAAAATTATCTTCATCATGTGTTTTAATTTAAAACTTGTAGATGTGGCCATTGTCATAGTTAAGGAGGTTTGAAAGTATGATTCAGAGAGGCAAGGAACGAGGAGTCCCCCCAACCAGTACAGATGTACCCCCTTTACCACGCATCTCCTCTTGCACTCTACAAACTTGAGTCAGTACGACTGTGATTGGTTATATTTTTGAAAAATGCCTGGCAAGTCGTGATTTCTTTGATAAGCATTCTCGTTTTTTACTAAGATATTTATAAAAACGTTTTTTAAGTTATACTTCTATAGGCGCGTTCTGCCCTACAAAGTAAATCAACGATTTTAGATTGGTGACCTTGAGAAAAAGTGTAACGAAAGTGGATTTGGCTTGGTTCTTCCCCTTCGCCCCACCCCTCATGACGTACTGTCGGTCTCCTTTACACCACACAACACAACATCAGAGAACCGCACTCTTTACAGTACTCATTTTTAATTTTTTTCTTTTTCTTATAACCAATTTCTAAAAAACAAAAAAACAAAAAAAAAAACAAAAAAAAAACAGTTTTCAAAGAGATTTCAACCTTCGTTCTCTTGCACGCTAGAAAAAGCCTTTACCCACTCTATGAGCAGGCCTGACATAAGAAAATTAATTACTTCATCTTGTCTTACAGTTTGTAACTTATTTTCAATGTAAATTTTCATTTATTATGAATTCATTCATTTAGTTCGATTTTACTTTAAATAAACAAGTTATTTCTTAAAATGTATTTTTTTGTTTATGTTTTTTTCAAAAATTTGGAACATTCATTTATTTATCAATAATTTGTTACTTTTATAATAAATAAATTATTGTCTATACAGTTTTTTTAGAACTTTTATAAATGAATAAAAAAATCACTTCCATACTGCATAAATACAATAATTGACTTTTATTGCGTTTTCTTCTTTGACAATTTTTCCTTTGTCATTGAGAAATAAGTTCAGAGAGATAGGAGGAGTAAAAATATATGCTGCAAAGCTGGAAATTATTTTGTTTTTAAGGATGAACTTATATACACGCTTTTACATATACTTGGTCCCTTTTTTTGTGTTAATAAAAAAAAAAAAAAAGAGAAAAAAAATTATAGATATATTTCAAAATGGAACAGCTTCATTTGATAGTAATCTTTCATAGAAAAAAAAAAAATGACAACTTTATATAGATCTTATAAATCTGATTTAAAGTAATTTTTCTACAAGGTTACATGTTAAATTAGAAATTCTTTCAATTAAACATGTGAAAAAGGGTACAGTTGAACGATCGGCTATTTTGTAAGGGTATTTCTTATTTTCTCAAGAACTTTTTTTGAAACCATCGGAAGATTCGATGAAGACAACAGTCTTGTACTGGCCAGCTGCCATATTTATATTCATGATTATGTTATTTGCCATATAATTTTATAGAAGTATAACTCCTTACTTGGGTACCCAAGCACCCACTGTCCACTGGTTTTTTTCAATCTGACACATTTAAAATGAACTATAATCTTTAACTAAGACAATCTTACCATGTTCTGTCATAAAAGACTGTGTTTAACTGACATTTTTTACGATACGAGCATAATTTTAAGATCCATGGTGATCATTGCCTTTTATATTTCTCTACTTAGTTTCCAGTATTGCATCCTTTAGAAAAAAGTTTTTCGATATGGACAGGAAGCTTGGGACTGTGAATCATTGGACAATTGCCATAATACACAGAAAATTTGTTAACATCTAACGTCATACTACTTATAATAAATTTTAAATCACGTGCTTGTAGGAATAAAAAATAAAAGTATAATTAAATTCCATTTTAATATAATTTACTGCGACGTGCCACTTCATTTTACCCCAGAATTGATTGATTTAAGTGTAATAATTATTATAGAAATAACTTTATGTACTTTGTTTGGGAATTCCATCCAATGTCATGAGCGAGTAATCTCCCGAAGCCACATCTGCCTGAATGAATTGCAATAACATGTCATGTGCACCTACCACATACATATATATCAAATGTGCTGAGTCAGAGATAAGCCACTAACTTGCTCTTCGAGCGTTTCCACCTTTCAGGCTGGTAAAGTATTTACCCTCAGCGCTCGCACCATTTTAAGTGTTAATATTGGAAAGGCTATCTATTGTATTCGAGTGACTGGCTTTTATTACTGTTTTATCTGTGTAACGAAAATTCAGAGTTACGTAATTAAAGTTAATCCAAAGTTATATAAAACAACAAGGAGAGCTTGTATTGCATTTAAAAGAGTGCGTCCCAAATGACTGCTGCGTTCGTTTGTGCCTTCACCTACCGCCTTCCTCTCCACGGTCCCAGTGAGCTTTTGTACTGTGTACTTTCCATAGTTCTGTTGAAATCATATAATACTTTTTATCTATACTTCCACTGACACATAACTTTGGCTCAAAATATGTATATTTTGTGAGGTCATATTGTAAATTACCACTTAATAATATAGAAAAATTTTCTTTTGAAGTAGAAGTAGCTGATGTGATCATTCCTAGATTTAAAATTACTGCTGAGGAAATTCTAAACCCTTGAAGTAGGCTGTTTGTTGTGAAATTCATTAATACTTCCATAAATGATGTTATTTTATGCTTAATAACAATTCTTAATTTGATTATCTTTGTCCTCTTTTATGCTTTTTCTTTGCAACAAATTTAACACTTGAAATTTGTACTTGCAATGTCACTGAAGTAAAAATATTTTAAACAGAGGATATTAACTTAAAAATATATGAAAGAGTTTTTAAAGTACCTAATAATCCTGCAAAATGTAATTATGACACACTGATCAAGTGCAGGTGATAATCACTTTCAAATCAGTCATTTAGTTGCACTTTAATCCTTACCACCGGCTTTGCGTAAATATGTATGGCTACGTACTTAAAACAAGAACTTGTTCACACACTGGTGATCACTGTAATTCATCATTGTGATATGAAAAATGAGGAACTTGTCTTTACTTGCACTGCAATCTAAGTCTAAATAATGGAAATAAATAAAATTAACTTTAGACATTTTGAGAGAAGAGTTTACATTGAGCGCCACCTATAAATGCATATGTAATCTGCAAGTGCATCACAAATGCTGCGGATCAACTTGATCAGTTGAACACGAGCTGTTAACCAGAGTGTACTCTTAAGACAGTTAAAATGAGACAGTAAGCTTTTATAGAACGACAGTACAGCTGAGTATCATAAGCGCATCTTATATTCTGTATAAAGTGACATGTGAATTTTAATAATTATTATCTACATCATTGTAGTATCCCAAGTCCAAAGAGTCTCACACAGTGGGAGTAATTATGCCTAGAAGAAATATACTTAAAAGAATTTATTAAGTACTTATGAATCATGTAGATTTAATAAGTGACACTTTGCATAAGTGAAAGAGCCTATCACTTTTTAACTTTTCAAATGATATGCATCATTCAGCATGAAACTACACAAACACAATCCATCCTACTTTTCCAGGAAAATATGCTGCCACAGCAGGAGCCAAATGAAATTGAGTCATGAAGCTGGAGCAGCAATTATAAAATCGGGTTACTATCTTAAAAAGAAACAGGTTTAAAAACACAATCGTATTTACATCTACATTTGGGGCAAGAGCTTGGTGGAAATGCAGCATCCGGGCATTGTGATTAGCTGATGTAGTTGTACACATGTTTATGTGTGTGTACATGGCTAATAATCAAGAATGTGAGAGCCATTGTATTAGCAGACGACACTCAGCCACGGTCGCTCAGTTACGACCAAAAAAACATTCCCAACCACTCTCTCATAGTGTCAGAGTGGAAGGAGGTCCCTTTTTTGCCATTTTGAAACTACTACTGGCTTTGCCGTGATTTGTGCACTTTGTTTATCAATCATCGTGGAGTGTAAATTTGGTCGCAATGTATTAAATTGTATTCGAATCTCCAGTCCGTACAATAACTGCCCTGATGACTTGCTTGTTGTGCTGTGTTAAGCATTGTGGTAACCAAAAATAAATTTTCAAACTTTGGAAACTTAGACCTTAAACGTATTGACAAAATTTTTAACGGTTCTATTGGTTTCTGGGTGGTACGGCGTCAAAAATTGTGTTTTCTTTAGGTCCATCTCAGATTCTCAAAATTTAAAACTAGTAAGTTGCCACCCATTATCTGAGACTACCTGCTAGCATAGCCCGTGTCTTGAAAATAA
Source organism: Copidosoma floridanum (assembly GCF_000648655.2). The sequence goes on along the minus strand of NW_019384242.1, from coordinate 2,988,796 downwards.
AGTTTTAAATAGTTGTCCCAACTTACATTCTCTAGTATTTTGCTTATAATTTACAATCTCTAGATTCTATTATTAACGCACATCTTTTATTGGGTTGATATTTCTTTAATGTCTACATCTATTCGTGGTGATAACATGTACGAGAGCGTGAACGATTTTATTTTTACTACGCTTAGATATGACAAGTAAAGATTATCCGGTACTTTATTTTTCAAGCTCTTAAGAATAACTACTCTGTATCTCTAAAATAAATATCATTTTTCCACTTATAATTAATTTTGCTTATTAAAAAACTTTCTTCCTTCCTTGAATAGATCTTTGCTGTGTTTTAGCCATCTAAGAATATAAGATTTAATTATGTACGACAAAACTGCATCTCGTTTCGTTTCTTGTACAAATATCTCATAATCTATTATCTTAACTTTGGTTGTAACAGATGTAACCGTGATTTTTCCTCCTCAGAGATATCAATTTCATCTTTTATGGGCAACCGTAACAAAGAATTGTAATTACCATTTTGGCTCGATCCAATCCATTTGATTTTATAGTCTAATCCTTCACAAGTTCACCTTACGACCAAACACAAAACAATAAAATTTTACAAAACCGAGGACGATTCCCGCTGCTTCTAGATCTTTTATCACTCTAGTAGGTAGGCTAGACCGATTTTGGCGTCGCTGGTGGTGCTGCTGCTGTTTGCTGCTAGTGTTGGTGGTAGCACTGCTTCTGCTACTATTGCGGATGGTGATGCTGCTATTGCTGCTACTATTGGTAGTAGCGCTGCTGCAATCACTGCCACTGCTGCTAAAGGCACAGCTACTGATGTTGGTGGTAGCACTGCTATAACCACTGCAACTGTTGGTGATGGCCCTGCCACTATCGCTGCTGCTACTATTGATGAAGGCGCTGCTGCTGTCACTGCTTTTACTGATGGCACTGCTTCTGCTGTGGTGGTAGCACTGCTGCGATCGCTGCTGCTGTTGGTGAAAGCCCTGCTACTATCGCTGCTGCTGCTATTAGTGATAGTGCTGCTGCTATTGCTGCTGCTAATATTGGTAGTAGGGCTGCTGCTATCACTGCTGCTGTTGGTGGTTGCCATGCTGCTATCACTACTGCTTTTATTGGTGGTGGTGCTGCTGTTATCACTGCTGCTGTTTGTGAAGGCCATGCTGCTGTTACTGCCACTGCTTCTGATAATGGTAAAAAATTATCACTCCCTGCAGTGGAACGTTCATTGAAAAAATGATTAAGGTACAAGTAAAAAATACGTAGAGAAAATTTGTATCCTATAAAAAAAAATGTAAAAGGAAATCCTTATTCTTTGATCGACAACGTAATTTTAGATAACTATTTTGATGTCATGCTTTTCGATTTAACTACTTCTTGCTTACAAATATATGTAAAAGAAACTTATTTAAATTTAAAAAAAAGTTGAAATTGACAAAAGTATTGATTTTTAAGTATTCAAAAATATTTTGTTTGTAGCACTTTTGAAAATATTTATGTTTATCAAATGTGAAATGTATAATAAACAGCTACACTTGTGCAAAACTAAAAAGGAAAAATAATATACATATATATCTTGTATATAAAAAACTGATATAGGTATTTTTATGTGGTTGTAAGTTTAAATGAATAAATGAATCTT
>NW_019384242.1:2966214-2976284 GCF_000648655.2 Copidosoma floridanum | reverse complement strand
AGAATACAATAAATATTCATTTAATTATTGCATGTTCCGTTATTACATAAGATTTTTACGCTGTAGCCCTATAGTTGGACAACATCCGAATTTTGTCCCAGCTTTACCGACACCTTAGTCTAGTCAGACCAGTAGTGGGACGTATAGTGTTATTTTATTATTTATTGTACCTTTTCTGTACAAGTAAGTACAATTATTATCTAAATTTCATTTTTATAAGTATTATTCATACAAGCAAACTTTTTAAATGTTTATAAACGTAAATGAGTTGTTGATAAAATATACAACGGATGTTTACATAAACTTAACCTCATTTATAGGATTATCTACTTACATTTCAAAAGAAAATGGCAAAATTAAAAAAACAAGTTGAAGTAACTGTTAAGAAGAGGAAAACTTGGAAAACAAAGAATAAGAATAGTACAAATAAAAAATACACTACAGAGTGTCTACATATTGCTTTGAATGAAGTAGGTAAAGGAAAGACATTCAGAGAAATAGCAGATGAGTTTGGAGTCCCTAGAAGCACTTTGTTCAACAAAGCCCATAATTTATCACAACTAGGTTGCAAAAAGGGGCCACCTACCATACTAAACAGTGATGAAGAAAATGAAATAGTCAAGTGGATAAAGTTTTGTGCAAAGAAAGGCTTTCCAGTCACCAAGAGACTTTTATTAGACTGCATACAAAAGTTCATCACTGAAAGCAAAAAGAAAACCCCTTTTACTAATAACAGGCCAGGAGAACATTGGTACAGAGCCTTTATGAAACGCCATCCAGATATTAGTTTGAGAATAGGTCAAAATCTTACATGTACAAGAGCATCGGTTGACGAACAGGATGTTCGAGAGTGGTTTTCAAAAATAAAAGAGAATTTGGTGAAGAAAAACCTTTTAAACATTAGCCCATCTCGCATATTCAATTGTGATGAATCATCGTTTATGTTGTGCCCAGATAATGATAAATTTTTGACCAAAAAAGGCTCTACAAGTGTATATAATATTGTTGGTGAGAGTGACAAGGAATGCATAACTGTTTTGATGACAGCTAGTGCTTCAGGGGCGATGCCCCCTCCAATGCTATTATTTGAAGGTGTAAGACTGCCAAAGAAAAGTGTGCTTAGTGCAATCCCACGTGACTGGGGCGTTGGATTGACAGAGTCTGGTTGGATGACCTCTGACAGTTTTTACTCTTTTGTGAAAAATATTTTCCATCCTTGGTTAGTTGCATTAAATATCGAATTCCCAGTTATACTATACCTTGATGGTCATTCATCTCACGTCACACTGTCATTATGTCAGTTCTGTGTAGAAAATGATATTGAGTTAATTCCATTATTTCCAAATGCTACGCATTTTCTGCAGCCATTAGATGTTTCTTTGTTTCATCCCTGGAAAAGCAAATATAAGGCTGTCCTATTAGAATATAGAATAAATAACAATATTGTTAATTTTAAAAAACATTTATTTGCTGAAGTTTTGAAAACTGCTTTGGACCAAATCGATTTTTCTACCATTGTAATGAATGGTTTCAGAGCATGTGGTTTGAGTCCTTTCAACCCAGATGTTGTTAACTATAATGTTTTGAATAAAAAACAATATTGTTAATTTTAAAAAACATTTATTTGCTGAAGTTTTGAAAACTGCTTTGGACCAAATCGATTTTTCTACCATTGTAGTGAATGGTTTCAGAGCATGTGGTTTGAGTCCTTTCAACCCAGATGTTGTTAACTATAATGTTTTGAATAAGAAAAAAAAAACCAAGGGAGAATCTGTAAAGCAACCTCAACAGTTGAATAGTATTTAGGCAAACAACAGTGTGCAAACAAAAAGTTAAGAATTATTAGAATATTTTCAAAATTGTATTGTTGGGCCAAAAATAATGCAAGAATTTTATGAAGCAGAAAGCATCTATGTAGAGAATAAAAATTTATCCAAAGAAAAATTATTCTTTATTTGGTGTGCACTGAAGAAAAACATTGGTTTGTTCTTAAAAATATATTAGTTTTTTTCACATTTACAAAATAACTTTAAATTTATTCACTTATGTTTCAACTGTAGAGTCATGTCTGTTATGAGTAATTCTGGACTTAATCTTAACGACACCTCCTTGTCACCAATCAATGCAGTTGTTAACGAAAACTCAATCTTAGAGTTAGAGCCTGTACAAGAATTAAGTGATTCTGAGCAAACTACAGTTAATGTAGATGCCACCGATGACTCGAGTATAGAATATTCATTCTCATTACCCCGAATCATACAAGTATGTAACTCTTTAAGATATATTTGGATCACTTTTAAAAAAAAACAATTTTCTACTTGTTTGTATATGCAGACACACATGGTTATAACTTAATTTCTGTCAATGAAAACAATTAGATAATTGTGGAGCCAAAATCACCCCAGTTAAACAAAGTGAATGAAAATACCTACAGCCCCGTTTCTGTCACATCAGACAAGAATGAAATCAACACTCACAGTTGTTCAAATTCACCAGGTACTGCTGAAATTTCTTAATTTTCTACAAAATGTAAGCTAAAATTTTTTTGTTATTAATTTCAGATGATCGAGCAAGTAATTCAATGCTGAGCAGTAACTCTGAAAGTCTTGAATTGACAAATGGCACATCACTGTGTGATACTTTAAATGATAACTCAATGCCNAGCCAACACATTTGAAAAGCTAAAGCATATCAAAAAATCAGAATACAATAAATATTCATTTAATTATTGCATGTTCCGTTATTACATAAGATTTTTACGCTGTAGCCCTATAGTTGGACAACATCAGAATTTTGTCCCAGCTTTACCGACACCTCAGTCTAGTCAGACCAGTAGTGGGACGTATAGTGTTATTTTATTATTTATTGTACCTTTTCTGTACAAGTAAGTACAATTATTATCTAAATTTCATTTTTATAAGTATTATTCATACAAGCAAACTTTTTAAATGTTTATAAACGTAAATGAGTTGTTGATAAAATATACAACGGATGTTTACATAAACTTAACCTCATTTATAGGATTATCTACTTACATTTCAAAAGAAAATGGCAAAATTAAAAAAACAAGTTGAAGTAACTGTTAAGAAGAGAAAAACTTGGAAAACAAAGAATAAGAATAGTACAAATAAAAAATACACTACAGAGTGTCTACAGATTGCTTTGAATGAAGTAGGTAAAGGAAAGACATTCAGAGAAATAGCAGATGAGTTTGGAGTCCCTAAAAGCACTTTGTTCAACAAAGCCCATAATTTATCACAACTAGGTTGCAAAAAGGGACCACCTAAACTAAACTATTATTAATAAAAATAAATATTTTAATTTTTTATCATTGTAGATACTCAAACTTTGGATAAAATCTCTTCATTTGATAAAGTTTTTTCTTATCCAACTGTTAATGTAAAAAACAAAAAAAAGAGGAAAATACCATCAGGGGCATGTGTCGAAGATATGCTTGATTATGTGAAATCGAACCCTTTTTACAACTTGTACCATATAGAACTTAAAACATTGCAAATATGTATTATTCATTAATTCTTTTCGTTTATATTTCACAATTATCGATGCATACTTGGATAAGAATTTAAGTAATACGTGACTTTAGTAATACGTTTCATTTATAGTTTGCGATAGATTTATAACATATACAACACTATTTTCTTACTTTTATTACCCATATCATTAAAGGTAATTTTTGTATGTGACGAATATTAATATTACTACTATTATTATACAATGAAAAAAACATAAAAACATATTTTCGTGCCAACTTTCAACAGTTACTGATTTTTATAATACTGCTTGTATGCTTAGTATATGATCGTCACACTTACACATTATGAAAGATGATTTAAAACTTGAGTTGTATTGGTAAAGAAACTACAATGTAAAGACATGTAGGAAATCACGGTTTAAAGCTTTCGGCATGCGTTGTAAATGATCGGTCTAGAATTAATCGATGAATCTTGGTAATATATATACGTTACTAGATCAGAATCGTTATTTGCATAATTGTGAATGAAATGAATATTGTTACCTGTATGATGTTAATGCTACAAACGTAGGTATCGTTGTTAGACAACTTACTCGATTGTCCACAATAATTGATCGTTTTACATGTTATCATATTCAAATAAGTTAGTAAATAATTAAAATGAAACTGACTTAAATACAATAAATGTCCAACACCTTTTGCCGTCGTATCATAAATTGCATCAAATGTATACTGTACTCTCTTAAGTCACTAGAACGAAGTTGCTGTTGCATAAAAATAAATTTTTCTTATTTACTCTATGTAGTACTAGTTATTTAAACCCCGTTCAATTAGTGTATTTTAATTTGTTATAGTCTATGCTACCCTATTATCCTTACAAAAATTTTACAGCAACCAGCAAAAGTGTTGATCCCATTTAAGACTAGAAACTCGTGGGAAATTGCGTTGTATTAGATATTTTATAGTAAATACTTGTTTCTATTGTAATAATATTCAAACACAGTTAAAACAATTTTTTAGGCACTGATTCTAGCAGACTGATACAAATCGTTCAAAGTAGAATGTTTTCAGTCATCTGTAGGAAATGAATACAGCAAATTTACGTCTGTGGATATTATGTTGCAATTATCATTACAAAGTGATTAAGCCAAAGTATGTCATAGTAACATTTAAAATAAACAGCTTTTTTTGTAAACTTTCCTCAACATAAAAAATATATACTTCTGTATTTAATATGACGTAAGAATACGCATATATATCTGACATAATTGTTAAATCTATCTTTTTAGTTAATCATGTTTTTGAAGATGAAAAAATTTTTCCGGTTATAGTTAGTAAACAATAGCTACATCATCAATTTACATAGACTAAGCTTATTATGTTTCTTTTTGCATTCTCCTAATACAATTTAAAAAAAATGATCTGCAATGGAATAACCGTTTTGAGGTACTGTTTTGTTTCGTTATATTTCACCATTCGGCAAACAAATCGGCAGAAAAAGTACTGTTTTAGAAAAACTCTAATACATTTACCTAGACTATGTTGTTAACATTTACTTATTCCACTACATTATTAAGAAAATGAACCCCTGCTAAGGTAAAATACCCAATAGCGGGACAAGTGCAAATCGTGGCGCAGTACTGGGACAAGTAGCGATTTTATATAATACAGTGTTTTTAAATGATGTTGCATTAGACATTTTCATTTTAGCATACTATTTGCATTATAATGTTTATATAAATATCGCTATTACAACATAAATATTAATAGTTAATTAGAAAGTTGATTAATAATATCAGTCTAAGGGAGTTTCCTATTTTTTATGTAAATATAAGGAATTTTATAGCTCTCAACATAATTTACAAACTCACTTTTATCGATTAGTAAAAGTTGTTTTACCAAGTGAAACGTATGTATGAATAGCCAACACATTTGAAAAGCTAAAGCATATCAAAAAATCAGAATACAATAAATATTCATTTAATTATTGCATGTTCCGTTATTACATAAGATTTTTACGCTGTAGCCCTATAGTTGGACAACATCCGAATTTTGTCCCAGCTTTACCGACACCTTAGTCTAGTCAGACCAGTAGTGGGACGTATAGTGTTATTTTATTATTTATTGTACCTTTTCTGTACAAGTAAGTACAATTATTATCTAAATTTCATTTTTATAAGTATTATTCATACAAGCAAACTTTTTAAATGTTTATAAACGTAAATGAGTTGTTGATAAAATATACAACGGATGTTTACATAAACTTAACCTCATTTATAGGATTATCTACTTACATTTCAAAAGAAAATGGCAAAATTAAAAAAACAAGTTGAAGTAACTGTTAAAAAGAGGAAAACTTGGAAAACAAAGAATAAGAATAGTACAAATAAAAAATACACTACCAATTCACGGTAGAATTTTTTTTCCTTTGGTTTTACAGTTGTTCAATAAATTAAATCTTACACGTTTTTTTAGATGACAGCGCAAACACATTTCCTGTAGATTTACAAGAAAATAATGACAATACTACAAGTACTTCTACGAATGACAGTAAATCCCGTTAAACATTTAAAATTAAACTATTATTAATAAAAATAAATATTTTAATTTTTTGTCATTGTAGATACTCTAACTTTGGATAAAATCTCTTCATTTGACAAAGTTTTTTCTTATCCAACTGTTAATGTAAAAAACAAAAAAAAGAGGAAAATACCATCAGGGGCATGTGTCGAAGATATGCTTGATTATTTAGAAAGTAAAGAGCAAATGAAGCGAACCCAAGAAAATGAAATCAAACTTAAAAAAGAGGAGAGAGAAAGGAAAAAAAGGATTAAAGATGCGGAAGCTAAAAGAGATGCAAAAATGTCATAGAAAAAAAGAAAGCGTTGCGAGAACGTAAAAGTAGTATATTGAAAAAAATAAAGAAAGTTAATAAATCAATAAAACTGGAAACTGATACGAATTCCAAGAATTTATTGTTGAGTGAGAAAAAAGAGCTGGACAACGAAAGTTCAGAGATAAATAAAATATTGTTACTTATTGAAACAGAAGATCTCCAGGCCAAAATTAGTTTTAAAGAAAATATTGCTTATATACAACGGATGTTTACATAAACTTAACCTCATTTATAGGATTATCTACTTAAATTTCCAAAAAAAAATGGCAAAATTAAAAAAAACAAGTTGAAGTAACTGTTAAGAAGAGAAAAACTTGGAAAACAAAGAATAAGAACAGTACAATCAAAAAACACACTACAGAGTGTCTACAGATTGCTTTGAATGAAGTAGGTAAAGGAAAGACATTCAGAGAAATAGCAGATGAGTTTGGAGTCCCTAAAAGCACTTTGTTCAACAAAGCCCATAATTTATCACAACTAGGTTGCAAAAAGGGGCCACCTACCATACTAAACAGTGATGAAGAAAATGAAATAGTCAAGTGGATAAAGTTTTGTGCAAAGAAAGGCTTTCCAGTCACCAAGAGACTTTTATTAGACTGCATACAAAAGTTCATCACTGAAAGCAAAAAGAAAACCCCTTTTACTAATAACAGGCCAGGAGAACATTGGTACACAGCCTTTATGAAACGACATCCAGATATTAGTTTGAGAATAGGTCAAAATCTTACATGTACAAGAGCATCGGTTGACGAACAGGATGTTCGAGAGTGGTTTTCAAAAATAAAAGAGAATTTGGTGAAGAAAAACCTTTTAAACATTAGCCCATCTCGCATATTCAATTGTGATGAATCATCGTTTATGTTGTGCCCAGATAATGATAAATTTTTGACCAAAAAAGGCTCTACAAGTGTATATAATATTGTTGGTGAGAGTGACAAGGAATGCATAACTGTTTTGATGACAGCTAGTGCTTCAGGGGCGATGCCCCCTCCAATGCTATTATTTGAAGGTGTAAGACTGCCAAAGAAAAGTGTGCTTAGTGCAATCCCACGTGACTGGGGCGTTGGATTGACAGAGTCTGGTTGGATGACCTCTGACAGTTTTTACTCTTTTGTGAAAAATATTTTCCATCCTTGGTTAGTTGCATTAAATATCGAATTCCCAGTTATACTATACCGTGATGGTCATTCATCTCACGTCACGTTGTCATTATGTCAGTTCTGTGTAGAAAATGATATTGAGTTAATTCCATTATTTCCAAATGCTACTCATTTTCTGCAGCCATTAGATGTTTCTTTGTTTCATCCCTTGAAAAGCAAATATAAGGCTGTCCTATTAGAATATAGAATAAATAACAATATTGTTAATTTTAAAAAACATTTATTTGCTGAAGTTTTGAAAACTGCTTTGGACCAAATCGATTTTTCTACCATTGTAATGAATGGTTTCAGAGCATGTGGTTTGAGTCCTTTCAACCCAGATATTGTTAACTATAATGTTTTGAATAAAAGAAAAAAAACCAAGAGAGAATCTGTAAAGCAACCTCAACAGTTAGATAGTATTCAGGCAAACAACAGTGTGCAAACAAAAAGTCAAGAATTATTGGAATATTTTCAAAATTGTATTGTGGGGCCAAAAATAATGCAAGAATTTCATGAAGCAGAAAGCATCTATGTAGAGAATAAAAATTTATCCAAAGAAGAATTATTTTTTATTTGGTGTGCACTGAAGAAAAACGTTGGTTTGTTGTTAAGAATATATTAATTTTTTTCACATTTACAAAATAACTTTAAATTTATTCACTCATGTTTCAACTGTAGAGTCTTCAGAAAGTCTATGTGAACAGTTAAACAATGAAAGTCAGTCAGTTGTAATTTAAGATTCCGTGGTAACTGCAGAGGAAATCTATAATGTCGACCACGTTGATAGTTCACTAGAGGCTAATGAAACTGTTATGAGTAATTCTGGACTTAATCTTAACGACACCTCCTTGTCACCAATCAATGCAGTTGTTAACGAAAACTCAATCTTAGAGTTAGAACCTGTACAAGAATTAAGTGATTCTGAGCAAACTACAGTTAATGTAGATGCCACCGATGACTCGAGTATAGAATATTCATTCTCATTACCCCNCGTAAATGAGTTGTTGATAAAATATACAACGGATGTTTACATAAACTTAACCTCATTTATAGGATTATCTACTTACATTTCAAAAGAAAATGGCAAAATTAAAAAAACAAGTTGAAGTAACTGTTAAAAAGAGGAAAACTTGGAAAACAAAGAATAAGAATAGTACAAATAAAAAATACACTACCAATTCACGGTAGAATTTTTTTTCCTTTGGTTTTACAGTTGTTCAATAAATTAAATCTTACACGTTTTTTTAGATGACAGCGCAAACACATTTCCTGTAGATTTACAAGAAAATAATGACAATACTACAAGTACTTCTACGAATGACAGTAAATCCCGTTAAACATTTAAAATTAAACTATTATTAATAAAAATAAATATTTTAATTTTTTGTCATTGTAGATACTCTAACTTTGGATAAAATCTCTTCATTTGACAAAGTTTTTTCTTATCCAACTGTTAATGTAAAAAACAAAAAAAAGAGGAAAATACCATCAGGGGCATGTGTCGAAGATATGCTTGATTATTTAGAAAGTAAAGAGCAAATGAAGCGAACCCAAGAAAATGAAATCAAACTTAAAAAAGAGGAGAGAGAAAGGAAAAAAAGGATTAAAGATGCGGAAGCTGAGAGATGCAAAAATGTCATAGAAAAAAAGAAAGCGTTGCGAGAACGTAAAAGTAGTATATTGAAAAAAATAAAGGAAGTTAATAAATCAATAAAACTGGAAACTGATACGAATTCCAAGAATTTATTGTTGAGTGAGAAAAAAGAGCTGGACAACGAAAGTTCAGAAATAAATAAAATATTGTTACTTATTGAAACAGAAGATCTCCAGGCCAAAATTAGTTTTAAAGAAAATATTGCTTAAGTATGTTCTTATATTGTGACCAAATATGTAAAAATAATGCATTACAAATATTTATGTACTCTCTCACTATTATGGTTGAATATTATTATTAAAATGTACATACAAATTTTAATGTTATACAATAATTTTACCGGCTCTCATTTTAGCTATGTAAAAGTGTTAATCTAATTCAAAACACGTTTTTTAACAATAAATTGGTTAGTCTAACTAAAGTCTTTAGTTCTATTTGTACAGTCTTTTTTTTCTTTTCATCATATCATTTTTATGTTTTAACTTAGCCTCAATTTTTTTATTTTTTTACCTTCTTTAGAAAATAGTGCACTAAATAAAACCAAAATATCATGCTTTATTTCAATATTTTTGATGTTATTACAATCTTAATCTGGCCTCATTTGAGCTTTGTCCCGCTATTGGGTATTTTACCTTATAGTTATAATATTCAAACTTTCAACGTACCATAGCATATCTTTTTCTTCTTTTGCCATATTCATCGTCATACTTGGTATATGTGTTGGAATGTTTTCCCAATCGGCTGCTACTGCTGCTACTGTCGGCACTGTTTGATTCAGTGTATACGAGATGTTTTCTTCTTCTCCTCCTTCTTCTCCTTCTTCTTTTATTGGTTGTGGTCCCGTTTCAAAACTCCAGTTTTGCTCCATCCACCACGAAACCGACG
>NW_019384242.1:2935949-2954452 GCF_000648655.2 Copidosoma floridanum | reverse complement strand
GAATATTATAGTTACGAACCACACGATAAGTACAAGAAACTGAGTTCTGTAGTCGGCAGCGCTCGTAGCAGAGTGGGTAAGGTACTGGACTTATGTGCAGGAGGTCGAGGGTTCAAATCTCTTGGTTGGAAAATGTTTTTTTTTTTTTAGAATTGTAAAAGAAAAAATTCAAAGTGGAATAAAAATTATTGTGAGAAAATAAAACTAATTAGGTGTGTGAGGGGGAATAGTGGGCAAAGGTATGCAGAAAAGGAACACGGCACGGTTGGCAGATATAGATATATGGTGGGGAGAGGGGAAGTATTTAGAGAACAGTAGGTGAGGGGAAAGGGGGGAGACTTGAGAGGAAGAGACTTCGGGTGAAACCACTTTCGTTTAAAAAAAAAAAAAATCTGTCGGTTTTAAAATTTCAGCCCCCCGAGTGACGTGACATAAAGAACTTCGTTCTAAAAAAGCAGAATTGAATCGATTTTTATGGAGGTAAAATTTAAAAATAGGTTGATTATGCAAGGATCTCGAATCCGTAAGTAAATTGTTTCATATTCGCTCCGAGCCGATGCAGAGGTTGCGCCCCTTCTAGCCAAAATCAGGCAACATTTCTTGCATGTAAACAAACGGTTTAGAACATATATACATACGTACAGCTCCTTGTGATTGGCACTTGGCAAGCTAGAGAGAGAACGACGATCCTCTCCTGCTGTCTTATTCAGCCAATCACAAGCAGCTATACGTATGTATATATGTTCTAAACCGTTTGTTTACATGCAAGAAATTTTGCCTGATTTCGGCTAGAGAGGGCGCAACCTCTGTATCGGCTCGGAGCGAATACTGGGTATGGTAACATGAATCACATCATCATCAGAATTAGCGCATGTGCAAGATTTGTCTTGCGCGCCCATGCCCTCCCCTCCCCATCTTTCTGCTTAAAGAAGAGGGAGCTGCTGCTCGCTTGTTCTCTGCTGGCGCGAGCGAACTGATTTTGCGAGTAGAGCCAACGTGTGTGCACGCCTTGACCTCCTGCTTCGCTGGGGACTCTCGAACCGGACCTCCACGTGGATCTGCCTACTCTAAAATATCTGTTACGGCTGATCTGCTGATCTTGTATTTACTCGACGTCCTCATAAAGAATAGCTTAAACATTGGTCCTTCGAGCCGGATAGCGTGACTGGGACAGACAACCGCCAGAACCTCATCGAGCCCAGGACAGCCAGGAACATGGTGCTACGCGAAGCAATGTAAGTAGGACGATGTGAGATGCGATCATGCGAAAATACATTCTCTACGTCCGAGAACGTATCGAGACATTGGGCCTCTGTTGCAAGAGATGCAATCGTGCAGAGCCGCGCCACGTGGTAGAGCGATTTGAGGTTATGATAGCCTTAACAAGATATGACAGGGGAGAGACGCTTCACCGCGACTGCCGTGCTGTCCGCGTCGTGGACCTCGCGTGCGATCGCGATTACTCAGTCAGTGAGGCTGTCGAGAGGTTTTGGGTTGCAGATTGCAGGCTGCTTCATGTTTAAACCGCGGGATTTACTAGTTCACGTCATCCCGCGGCTGGTCGGGTCGACAGATTTATTTGCGATTCCTCACGCCCTTTTTCTCAATATTCTACGTAGACTCATTTGGCACGCACGATTGCACCACAAATAACAAGGCGCCGTTTGAGAGACAAGCGTCGAGCTCAGCGTGTGACTAATTTACAGGGATAACGAAGGCTGGCCCTCGTTGCTGAAAACGCAGCAAGCCCTGCTAGAGGTTCTTGCGGAATTTACTCAATCCGCCAAGAGCTTCGAAGTATGGAGCATGGGTCTCGTCGACGTCAGGTTCAAGCTACTTGCTGATTATTGGAATGACTTCCAAGCCAATCATAAGGATCTGATTCAGGGCGCACCTGTTAACAAAGTTGCCTCCTTGAGAGCCCTGTACAGGTCCGCAGAGGGATACTACCTCGACGCTAAGGCGTGCCTGTATGACGCTAGGAGTCGGCTGTTCCCGATCATGCCAGGAGGTGGTGGCCAGTCACCGCTCCCCGAACCGCTCCCTGGACCGCACTCGGGCTCTCGCCTGCCGAGCATCAATATCCCGCTCTTCTCTGGCCCTCGCGAGGATTGGCAGTCTTTCCGCGACCTGTTCCAGGCGCTCATTCACCAGGATGCTCGGCTCACCGACGTCGAGAGGCTTTACTACCTAAAGACAAACGTGCAGGGTGAGGCAAAAGCAGTTTTGGACACCTTGCAGCTCGTTGGCTCCAATTATTCCACTGCCTGGAGTCTTCTTGTCTCGCGGTTCGAGCATCGCCGCCTCCTTGTGCAGGACCACGTCATGGCACTGCGAACGCTCAAGCCTCTGCGCGAGGAGTCCGCTGCTGGTCTGCAGGGCTTGCTCGATGCCTTAGAAAAGCACCGTGATCAACTGCGAGTGCTCAATCAGCCGGTGGAACATTGGGATGTGTGGATGGTCTCTTTTGCCTCGACCGCCATGGACCCCTCGACTCGGAGAGCCTGGGAAGACGAGCTCGAGAAGTTGGAGACAGCCAGCTCTGCACAAAGGGAAGCAGCCTCCTTCGCCACTTTGTCCAGCTTTCTTCGGAGGCGCGGCCGCTCACTGACTTCAATGGAAGCCTCGCGCCCTCCCCGATCAACGAACGATCCTGTACGCTCGACCGGCAGTCGCCCTTCCGCGCCGACGCCACTCAGCCGCAACCACCGATCTTTAGCCACCCACGTAGTCAACGATGACTGCCCTGCTTGCCACGCACCGCACAACGTAGGTCACTGCAGCCGTTTCCTGGAACTGGACGCCCTTGGGCGAAGGGGTCTCGTCGCTCAGCACAAGCTGTGCTTTAACTGCCTGAAGCCGGGCCACATGGCAACTGTCTGCCCTTCCCAAGGCGTATGCTAATATTGCAAGGCGCGGCATCACAGCCTCATCCATGATGGCGGTCGCAAGCGCAGGGCCGCGCCCGACCCAGCACCAGCTGAGGCAAAGCAGTGTCTCTTCACCTCGGACTCCAAGGACGGGATCGACGCGGCAGCTGCTTCACCGTTGTGACTAGCCGTCTTGCCCACGCTCAAGGTTCAGCTCATGGTACCCGGGGGGCGGACAGTCACAGCAAGAGCACTAGTCGACGCTTGTTCAGAGATTTCAATCACGTCCACTGCACTTGCTGGAAAGCTTGGCGCCAGTCCCGAGCCAGCCGTCACGAGCATCTCTGGCGTCGGAGGCGCTGTCTTTATGCACTCCCCAACGATTGCAAGTTTGCAGCTCCAAACCCTGAACTCAACCCGGACGTTGCGGCTGACTGCGCACTGCTTGCCCCAAATGGGACTCCGCACCCCCTCCAGACCGTTGCAACCAGCCGTCATCGAACTCTGGAACGATTTACCAGATCTTTCAGACCCGACCTTTGGAATACCGGGCGGCGTCGATATCCTACTTGGAGCCGACGTGTACCCTCATCTACTACGGCCAGGGCAGTTATTCCGTGGAGATCTTGTCGGACAGCTCACCGTTTCCGGCTGGATGCTCGCCGGTCACGTACCGGACCAAGCGACCTCGTCCTCGCCGGCTGCTTGCATGACAACACAGGACACCTCAGCTCCGCCTTGGCACGAGCAGCTAATCACACTGATGCAATGGTTTTGGGAATTGGAGGACGTGCCATGGCTTGCAACAAGACGCCACTAGTCCAACACGTATGACGATCCCTTGATTGGAGCTACGAGCGGCACTGCTCGCAACGAGGCTGCTACGCATAGTTGCCGAGGAATATGCTGTGAGCGTTGAGCACTGTCACGCCTGGAGCGACTCCCAGATCGTGCTTCACTGGCTCCGATCATCGGAGCCGACAAACAACTCATTGATCGACAATTACGTGGCTCACACCCAGGAGCTTCTGCCCTCCCACGTATGGAGATATGTTCCGACGGACTCTAACCCAGTGGATGTGGCGTCCTGGGGCACGGATCTGTTCACGCTTCAGAAAATGCGTGCTTGGTAGGAAGGCCCTTCTTGGCTCGCGGGCCCTCTTGACTTGTGGCCAGCCAAAAACGCAAAGTTGCCTAGCTCCTGCAACCCAGTCACTGACAGCGCCCTCCAATTTTGTTGTGCTGTTCAATGCACTACGCCAAATCTGCTCGAGAAGTTCTCAGACCTTGGCCGTCTCCTACGCTTCCTCGCTCGACTGCGTCGCTGGATCCGTCGTCGGCTACGTCGAGATCCCGCTCCCTCGCCTTTCACCCCTCTGACGACGATTGAGCTGCGCGATGCCTACCTCGCCTGCGTCCGCCTCAGCCAGCGACAATTCTTCGCGCTAGAGATTGCGAGCTTGCAAAAGGGCGGCCGTGTCCTTGCGAAAAGTCCACTGCTGTCTCTAGACCCGATCTTCTCTGATGACGTCCTTCGAGTTGGCGGTCGTCTCCAACATTCTGTGCTCACCTTCGATGAGCAGCATCCGCCAATCCTCGACAGCCGATGCAGCCTCGCTCGGCTCATTATCCAGTGGGCTCATGCTCGTGCTCTTCACGGAGGAGTCAGAGTCACCATCGCCTATGTGGCTCGCAAGGCCTGGATTGTTGGCGGGTGGCGGCGAATCAAAAGCATTCTCCAGAGATGCGTGGTCTGCGCCCGACTGCAGGCGCGGCCTGCCACTCAACACATGGCACCTCTACTGGCCTCACGGGTTACTCCTGCTCGAGCTTTCTCTCGCACTGGAGTTGACTACGCTGACCCATTCAACATTTTGTCTGCTAAGGGCCGAGGCATCCGCACAAACAAGGGCTACGTCGCGATCTTCGTCTGCATGACCACCAAGGCGTCACACCTTGAGCCCGTTGGCGATCTCTCTACTGAGTCATTCATTGGAGCGCTCACAAGATTCTGCGCCAGACGCGGTCGGCCCTTAGAGATCTGGAGTGATAACGCCACCTGCTTCCGCGCCGCAGACCGTGAAATGCGCGAGGCTCTCCAGGATGCCGAAATAAAGTGGGAGCGTGTTGCTGGCTCACTGGTTGAACAAGGCGTCAAGTGGCACTTCATTCCTCTACGGGCGCCCCACTTCGGCGGACTATGGGAGGCCGGTGTCAAAGCAATGAAACATCATCTCCGTCGTGCCCTTGGACCGCGCAACCTCACCTTCGAGGAGTTTCCACCGTTTTGGCCAGCATCGAGGCGGTCCTCAATAGCCGCCCTCTCACTTGATTCACCGGAGGCTTAGATGATCTGGACATCCTCACCCCTGGACACTTCCTTGTTGGTGGCCCGCTGAATTCTGTGCATGAGGCCAGTACCCCGCCCGAGAAGCTCGATCGCCTAAGTCACTGGAAGCTGGTCCAGGGAATCCGAGACCAGTTCTGGAGCCACTGGAGCCGCGAGTACTTGAACACGCTCCAACAACGACCCAAGTGGAAGGTCCCACGTCGTAATTTCCAGGTTGATGACGTCGTCGCCGTGGTGGACGCCACGCTCCTCCAGTCTAGCGGCACGTGGCTGCTCGGTCGCATCATCTCGGTTCATCCCGGACCCAACGGGCTCGCTCGCGCCGCCACCATCCAGACCGCCACTGGTGAATACACCCGTCCCATCAGCAAGCTCTCTCTACTGCCCGTCCGATCGCCTAGTGCCGGCGACGTCGCCTCCAAAGACCCTGTGGCTGAATCTGACCCAGGTACGGCGGGCGGAAACTGAGATCGTTCACGGAACGAGGCCGGCGGGTTGTGCAAGATTTGTCTTGCGCGCCCATGCCCTTCCCTCCCCCTCTTTCTGCTCAAAGAAGAGGGAGCTGCTGCTCGCTTGGTCTCT
Organism: Copidosoma floridanum; assembly: GCF_000648655.2. The sequence continues at coordinate 2,948,650 of NW_019384242.1, read as the reverse complement.
GCCAGCGCGATCGAACTGATTTTGCGAGTGGAGCCAACGTGTGTGCACGCCTCGACCTCCTGCTTCGCTGGGGACTCTCGAACCGGACCTCCACGTCGATCTGCCTACTCTAAGATATCTGTTACGGCTGATCTGCCGATCTTTTATTTACTCGACGTCCTAATAAAGAATAGTGTAAACAGCGCATGTATTAAAAATTGATAAATCATACTCGGATCGGCCCTGATTGCCACGATTATTGGGAAGCCTACACTGCAATCTTTCTTCTAGATATAAAGATTTTTAAATTTAAAAATGGAAGCCAATAAACATAAAGCAACGTTTATGCGACGCTCGTCAAAAGGTAAAATTGATAGTGATGTGTAAGTTGGCGTAATATGGTCTGATTTTTTAACACCTAAAACAAATCTCAAAGCAGCATTTTCACATCGTGATAACTAAGTACACAAAATACCTGAGAGATCAAGGATGACACAGGAACAATATTCAAAATGTGGAAGGACTAGAGACTTTACTAAGTTTAATCTCAACGAACGAGGCAAAGAATTTTTACATCTTCGGAGCCATGCCAGTGATGCATAATTTTTTCTGGCAGCTTAAACTGAAAAGCAAGTACCTCCAAAACAATGTCTGAGTGTAGTAGTCGCTCTAGTGATCAAAGCCCAAAAATTGGAAGCCATTGTCTCCTAGTTAGAGGAATCAAATTAACTTTTGATATTGGGCAGTCTATTTTCTTTGTTAAGTTATTTAATGTCACATCTAGGTAATTCCATTGGCTTTACGGTTTCACAACTTTGTTTTCATATGAAATGAATTTTGTAGATATTTTAATTTGCTTTACTTTGTTAATTATTGAATAAAAAAATATGGTATTGGCTACAATCACAATTTAATTGTTATTTTTGACCTTTGAATAAATATTGTGAAAGTCGATAAAATTACTGTTTCCTGACGCACTGCTCTCGCTGTCCTACTTACTGGATTTGCTCTTTGTTTTGCTGTATTTTCCTTTCAAAAATTTTTTAGACAAGTTTTTTTTCACACAGGCTCAATCAGAATGCTTTTTTACGGCAAAAATCGTATATCCTGTCACTGTATTTACAAGCGATAGTCTCATGTTCCTCTTTTCCACAACTGAAGTATATACATACTGTTTGCTGTTGTATTTCTTGTTGTGTTATGGTTCGTCCAGATACTTTTTTGATGTATTCTGGCTTCTATCTTGCTATGGATTCTGACAGTGTGGTTATGAATGTACTTCGTCTTAAACAATTTGATTCTAGTCAATTCGTTCCGCATTCTACACACAAGTTGATCTCGCAAAGCCTAACTCTAATTGTCTACAAAGTGACAATTAATTGCAAGTTGTTTTAACCTTGTGACAAATTCTGCTACTGACTTACTGATCTTTTTTTTTGATCGACAGAAAGTTCACCCTTCCATCACTTTCATTGGCTTTGGAATGAAACAATCTCAAAGCAGTGTAACCAGTTCATCACAGCTTTTCTCTGCTAGCATAGCCAGTGCACAAAAGTATGGATGCTTGTAGGTGCCACTTTTCTCGCACGCTGCCTGCGTACAAATTTCGAGAACACCTAACACGTCACCTAACAGCGTGTTAGCACACTGACATGGTATTAAGCCAAGTGTCAGTTACTTCCCAGCAATCCTACTGTTTCCAACTTGATTTAGAAAATCTTTATTAACCAGTGGAGAGTGGGTGCTTAGATTCCCAAATAAGAAGTTATACTTCTATAAAATTATATGGCAAATAATATAATCATAACTATAAATTGACCTTCTATGAAACGATATTAAGTACGAAAATGGTGCAATTATTGTTAGAAAAAGTATACCTACGTTCGGAGGGTGTGTTTTTGATAAATATTTGAATATTTTATAAGTTAACTATTATAAAAATTATATACAATGCAAATAATATACATATAGGCTAGTCAGTACAAGACTGCGCTTTCATTGAATCTTCCGGTGATTTCAGAACAACTTCCTACTGCCTAGTCTGATTATATCTATAACATCACTCTTAAATCTATCACATACGATCCCACACTTATTTCTCGTCCGTATTTAATACCCAAAATATAATTCTACATAGAAAATTAAAAAAACCATCTTGTAGTGTAGCTTTCTTCACTAGAATAGTATTACATTCCAGTAAATGTCCCTTCAGGATGTTCATCACGCATAGGTTTTTTTGACAGATATTATTCAAACCATAAACGTTTATTGAAATAACGTAAAGAATATCCACAAAAATTGAGGCTTGTTTGACGGTGCCATTATTTCATACAAGGTACATTTAAGAAAATCGATATTTAACATGTAACCTTATAAGACAATAACGTTAAATGGCATTTATATAATTTGTAGGAATCTCCTAATTTTTTGGGTAAAAAGAGTACTTTTGGATAAACCTATCGAACTTTTAAATAAACCCACAAGTTGGTTTTCAAATAAATTTAGAAAGAAGGGATGAAGTGTGCGTAAAAGCCTGTGTGTAAGTACATCCACATGAGAAAAACAGTTACTAACTTTACTGCACACATAAGCATTTCTTTCACTTCTCTAAACTTTTTTCTTGGTAACTATGTGAATAACGTCCTTAAGTCACAAAATCACTGTAATCACGAGTGAAAAAATTGTAAGAGAATAAAATACAATAAAAATTAGTTTTTGTATTTGTCCAGTGCAAACAAATTTTTTTTTTTCAAGTTATACTTTTATAGGCGCATTATGCCTGAGGGTACATGAATGATTTTAGAATTTGACCTTGAGAAAAAGTGTGATGGAAATGTATTTGGCTTGATTCTTCCCTTTGCCTCGCTACGCATGACGTACTTCTGGTTTCCTCCACACTACATGACGCCACAACCACATCGCCACGCAACATATTTGAATGAAATAAATTTCATTTCTTTTTCTTTTAGCAAATTCTTGGAAAAAAAAAAGTTTCCACATAGATTTAAGCCCAGGACCTCTTGCACATGAGCCGAGGTTGTCACTCACTCTCCTATGAGAAGGCCCGGGAGAAGAACAGTGGTTACGTCTAATTGTACAGTTTGTGACCTATTTTCAATGTAAATATTCATTAACTTTTGGTTTGATTAAACATTAAATAAATAATTTATTTATTGAAATATATATTTGTGGTACACGTTTCGTTCAACAATTTATAAATTAGTGTATATTAGCAGAGCAGCTTTTATATATATTATCAAACATTAATTTTTTTAATTCACTTATCGTTAGTTTGTTCCTTTTAAAACAAATAAATAAATAATTGTTTATACAATTCTCCAAGTTTTTTTTAATTTTCATACTTAAAAAAATGAAGATTTTTTGTACTGTATAAATACAATACGTGTTTTTTATTTTGTTGTCTTTTTTTACAAATCTCAGAGAGGTGGAAGGAGCATAAATATATGCAGCAACGTTGATAATTATTTTTCTTATATGGACAAGCTTACAGACATACACGCTTTCATGCTAATTTGATCCCTTCTTTCTTGTGTTGTTAAAGAAAAAAAAATTATAGATCTATTTGAAAATGAAACAGGTTTATCAAAAAGTAATCTTTCATACAAACAAAAATTGGTGGCTCATGCAGATCTTATAAATGCAATTTTAAGTGATTTTTTTTTAAGGTTACATGTAAAATATGTAAAATTGTAAATTTTTTAAATTCAACATGTGAAAGAGGGTACATTTTAATGATCTGCAATGTTTTTAGGTATTTCTTATAGTATTTTTAGTGTACTCCTAATGCTTGAATAATATATGTCAAAAAGAACTATGTGTGATGTAAGTCCTGAAGGGACATTCACTGGCATGTACTACTATGCTATTGAAAAATGTTATAAATATGTGATGAATGTGAGCGTGACGTTACAGATGTAATTAGCGTAGGGAGTATAGGAAGTTGTTTTGAAACCATCGGAAGATTCGATCAGAGGACAATCTTGTACTGGCCAGCTGCCATATTGTTTATACTATATTGTGCCATAGTATATTATTTAAAATTGTTCAGTTGATAAATATTAAAATATTTATTGAAACCACACCCACTATCCACTGGTTTTATTTTTGAAAATTTTGATAAAATATAAAAAATTGTGTAATGTATTATTTATTTATTTTAAAAGGAACAAATTAATAATAAGAGAGTAAATATTCATTATTACATAATATAGAAGCTGCTCTGATAATATATACGTACTTCGAAATTTCCGAAACATGTACCTAAAACATATGTTTCCTTGAGTAAATTATCTATTTATTTAATGTATCACCAAACCAAATGAATTAATACGTTCTTCTCACATCTCTGAACTTTTCCACCAGTAACTATGTAAAAAACGTACTTAAGTTAAAAAATAACTTTTATTACAAATGAAAAAATAATAAGAGGATAAAACACAATAAAAATTATTTAACGTATTTGTACAGCACAAACAAATTGTTTTTAGTTTTTGAAAATTTTGACGAAAATATGAAAAATTGTATAAACAATTGTTTGTTTATTTTAAAAGTAACAAAATGAATGGTTAGTAAATAAATATTCGTTATTATATAATGTGAAAGCTGCTCTGCTAATATATACTGATTTCGAAATTTTTTAAACATGTACCTAAAGAATACATATTAGTTAAATTGAAGAAATTAGTTGGAAGAATAAATGAATGAAATTCAAAATGTGTGGTGTGGTATGGTGGGACGATGTGTGGAGTGGTGTGGTGCTATGACGTTGTGTGGTGTACTGGGGACCGGAAGTACGTCATGGGGAGTGAAGCGAAGAGGGAGAATCAAGTAATATCTACTTTCGTCACACTTTTTCTTAAGGCCAAAATCGGAAATCATTGATTTACCCTCACGCCTAACGCGCCTATAGAAGTATAACTTAAAAAATACAAAGAAAGAATGAAAAAAACGTTATAGCTTAGGTTTTTTGGGTGGATAAGTCACTGAATCTCATTAAAATCGTGGAACAAACTGATGTAGTGATTACACTATTTTTTTCTAGGAGGGTAACACTATCTTATATCATTGAATAAATAAGTTGTGAGGTTTATTTATATAGAATATAAATAAGTGACACGCTGTCTAGGTTATGGTATACGTACATGCAACCCTGTGGATTATTTATTTTTTTTATTAACAATTGGCTAAATTTATGTACATATAATCGTATATTCTTAATATAATAATAAAGTACAAGTAAAAGTGAAAGTTGTATAAAAGTAAAATAAAACATAACTATAGTGATCTACATTTTTATTTCAGATGAATCACTCGTTCGTCATTCATGTAATTCATAATCATTAAAATTTTATTTTCAAAACAAGTAATAGGGTTATAAATCTACTGCAAATAAAAGCGTACATTAATGAAGCTGTGAGTTTATTTTACAAAGACGGTGCTAGCAACAAAAAAATTAGTGTGGCCAATGATTTTAGTGGAAGATTACTGCATGATCTACATTTTTGTGGAGTGTTAACAAGATACGGTAAACAATAGCACAAAATAAAAATGTACTTTATTAGTATCTATTAAGCAAGTCAATTAATGAATAATACGAACAAAATTCAACAAATATAACAATGTAAGCAATAAATTCAGAGAAAAAATTCAAAGGTATTTTGGGTGTCAATATCACTTTAAACACATTTGTTTGCTACAAAAATAAAACAAGGATATAATGTTTTTGTTAGAACTTTAAAACGAATTCCAAAGAGTATGAATTCGAAAAAAAAAATATATTGAAGAGACTCTAGACACAAAGATTTTTGTAGCAATTTTTTTGGAGTTGGAAAACAGTGGATTCAACTTGCATTACTGAGCTCAGTGGCTCACATTAAGACAAAAGCCTCTCCCGAAATTGTAAGATCTTAACGAGTTTTCTCAAAATCTGCTTGAAATACTTGAACTAAATATATATCTGCAAGTCTGTCTGCCTTGCTGCTCAGGGTCTCCACCTTGTTCTCAAGGGTAGAAAAGTTGCGTTCAACGTCCTCGTTGGAACGTTGAAGCAGTTGTATTGAATTGAGGTCGCCACTGAAATTGTCAAACACGAGGATCATTTTTTTCTCGCTAATTCAGGCTATCATCAAGTTAGCGTACATATTTTTGCCAACTTTCCAGCACAATTGGCTTACTGGCTCATATAATTAACAAAATATTGATGGTGTCGACATATTGTCAATAAGTAAGATTCATCGTACACAAAAACCAGTTTGTTTATTGATCAACCCATTAAAATTGACATAAAATATTTATTACCTTATAATGAATCAACATTATAATAATCTGATAATTTCAAATATCTTAAAAATTACATAAACTATAATGGCTCACTGTTATTTTCAATATAGGTTAAGTGAGACCACATCGGAGCTCTCTAGTATTGTACATGCAAGCAATGATATTTAAAGTATAAAAAAATTCATTTTTTTCTATTATGTCCAATTATTTTTCATATTGTTACATTTTTTAATAATTTGACATTAAAAAATTTGCTTGGATGCATACTTGCTGTCGAGTCTTTGGCACTATAATGATAGTTGTGCACAACTAGACAGGCACATAAAATTTAAACACTTTAAATAAATAACACTTTTTAATAGTTCAAAAAAAACAATTAAATACAAATAGTGTGAAACTACTTTCAAATATAAATATTGTTGTTACATATGTATGTTACCACAACAATGTGGCAACAAAAAGTAATGATAATGTTACATCCCAACTTCTATCAGTAAAGGGTAGAGCTTGTAGGTTCGTTCTACAAGTAAATTTAATTTTTTTTTGTCAGGAATCAGCCGTCAGCCCGAAGCTTTTATTTGCGCTTACAGTATTCTTTATAATCGTTGACTCAGCGTTATGGTGTTAGGTTTTACTAAATGGTATATGTGCAGTAGTGTTAATGCGTCGTATGCTACCTGTCGTTAACTTACTGCTTGAAATTATGTCTTGTGTAATGTAGCATCAGCGAATCTCATTCGTCTTTTTATCCCATGTCCTTGTATATATGTTTTTTCTCTGCTGTTAATTAAAATTTTTCTTAATATTTAACTTGTTTATAAAAGTAAAATAAAACAAGGATATAATGTTTTTGTTAGAACTTTAAAACGAATTCCAAAGAGTATGAATTCGAAAAAAAAAATATATTGAAGAGACTCTAGACACAAAGATTTTTGTAGCAATTTTTTTGGAGTTGGAAAACAGTGGATTCAACTTGCATTACTGAGCTCAGTGGCTCACATTAAGACAAAAGCCTCTCCCGAAATTGTAAGATCTTAACGAGTTTTCTCAAAATCTGCTTGAAATACTTGAACTAAATATATATCTGCAAGTCTGTCTGCCTTGCTGCTCAGGGTCTCCACCTTGTTCTCAAGGGTAGAAAAGTTGCGTTCAACGTCCTCGTTGGAACGTTGAAGCAGTTGTATTGNAATAGTAGTTTTCCTACGAGTTTGAAAAGTCTCTGTTTGCGAACCGAGAGGTTTGCGGCCCGAGCCGAAGGCGAGGGACGTAACGAGGTTCGTAAAGGAGACTTTTTGAACGAGTTCCGGAAAACTGCTTTTTCGCCCGAGGAAGTACCAGCCTCCCAAAACCACCCGAGTGCGGAAAATAATTTTAATTAACAACCAAGTTGTGTCACATGTGACAATTTGATAAATTAAGTATAGCCAGAAATAATTGACTTTACAAATCATATAAACTGATAAGTTTCAGATGCGCATTTGGAGTCGCAAAATCTTACAAGGTTGACCGCAATTTCGATCCTGATCCTACACGAAAGTACTAGTGGTGATGACAATAATTAAGCTGCTGCTTTTCACATTGAAACCCAAGCCGATGGTTCCTTCTTTCTTTTTTCTCTTTGGTACACTTGTTAGGCGAGTCTTAGTGGCCTGCTTTGCTCGAGCATTTTTCACACAGCTTAGTCACTGAACTAAGTCTTACATTTGCTTGAAATTCACGCTTCTAACACGTAGGTTAATCACTGAACAAAGTCTTTCTTCCACTTAAAGGATGCAACAGAACTCACTCTCCAACCTTTACGGTTACTTTGGAACTTTTGATGAAAGAGAAAAGGATAATATTATTATGTGCGAGAGTTTTTATACTTTTGCACTTAAGGAGGACACATCAGGTGAGAAATTCGAACGACCAATCAGAGCTTAACCTAATTACTCTCAATTGACACAAGCACAGTCATGGTGCAATTGTTACACAGTAAATAATAGCAAAAACTGCTCATTTCTCGGATTTTACATTGAGTACAAGTTGCTGTTGAAATCGTGTATGGTATCTCTTGTGGACATACGCAGTAAAGAATATTAAAATTGTTGATTATTTATATCCTTGGATGAACCAGTACTAATTTATGTTGTAAGATGAGCGCTTCATAAGATTGTTTCATGGTTGCACGCGTAGTATTTGAGTTTTTCGACGATAGCTTGTTTCAAATGAAGTAAGTTGTAAGTCACGCAATTGCAGAAGCAGGTGCTTCACTCAATGTTTTGAGATCGCTGAGCTTTGCTTTTTATAATTTTAAAATGAAACCCAGTGTTTCAAAGTGATAAATAATAACTATATGAAGTATCTCACATGGGATGTAACACGCTCCTCCCCCCTGAGCTGATTGCCACCTGTGAAAATTATAAGAGCGAAAGAAGTTGAACCCATGTCAAGTACTCAAAATACAAACATATTTATAGTATGTATACGTATATATTTTTTTATTAGTAACATAACGTATTAAATTAATAGAGTAGGACATAAAAATTATGTTTACATATACATCAATACAATTTATACTATTTGAATTATTATTTCTTTAGGTCTTGCTGTTGCAAATCTTCCGTGTTAAATTCATTGTAGGTAATGTTGTACTACAGAAGTGATTGTAGAATGATTTGCAATTTGGAAATGGCAGCTTGATGGTCGAGATTTTTGCTTAGTTCGGTAGAAATTGTGTTCGCACATTACAGTATCGTGATTTATGAGTACGGCGATTTGATATTCGTTTGTCATCTTTTTTCTGAAGCTATTAAAAGGTATGGCATTGCACCTATACTGTCACGAGAGTAAATAATAAGGTTAATATGTGTGTTATGTTTATCTGAAGCGAATTGCAACGAATTGGTCGCTGGGCATGTTTATTAAAGTCATTACAAAGTTGTTGTTTACTTTACTCCTTGATTACAGTTTTACATAGTCTAGTCTTATGCAGTACACGTAGGTACTTTTCCTATCACGCTTTCATTATATCATTCTTATTTCTGCATAAAATTATGCATCACACTATGAAGTTTGTCGTCATTAATGTTTTACAAGTCTGGAGAGGTTTTTAAAAACTGTTAGACATTATTTTGACTGTAGGTTTTTGTCACAATTTCACACCACACTAGTGTTTAACTAAACGTTTTTGAAAGTCAGTGGTTGGAAATACATCTTAAAAACGTGAGATTTTCCGTTGATGATCACATACATATGTATGATTCATTGGGTACTTATATGTTGTATAAAATACAATATAAGAACACAACTTTTTAAATTACTGTAAGATAATTTTTTAAAAACCTTGCAAAATTTTATTTGATTACTTATATGGATTGTTTAAAATATAGACTAACAATACAAAAAAGATTTAGAGATTTATTAGTACTTAATTTGGGCATTGCTTTCATTAAGCTGTTGTAAGAAGAATTTTAATTTTGGAAACCAATTAATTTATATTTATTTATTTATATTTCAATTACTGAAATTATTTTTTCACGAAATTTTTGTCAACGTAATATGGTTTGATCTTAATATTAATTTAATTTTAAATTATTGGTATACATTGGCCCTGAAAAGGGCCAGTGGTAAAATTTCCAGTCAATCCTTATTATTATTCTTGATGATGGAGAGCCAGCTGCGGGTAGATTGACTCTTACCCTCGGAGTCTCTGTGGACAGAGACCGTACATGAAGGAGGTACACCGCTGATCAAAAAAAATCTCGTCTTTGGGTTGTTCCCCGGATCACCAACAGCTCATCGTTAGTAGGGGAAATGTGAGGATGCCGTTGGGGACACGACCACTGAGAAGGAAGCCGTTATGGCTGCCCATACCCCTCAAGGCTGTTTTCCCTGGCTTACATTTATAGTACAAAATTCTCTGAGGGTACCAGGCCAGATTGTGGTATAACTCTGAGGAGTTGGGGCAGGATATGCTGTGGATAGACCCGTCTCCTGGTACTCCATCAGAGATGTCATCGGTTATAGTAAATTTTTTATTGGTGGCACTCGTCAATCCTAAATGTTCAGGGTGATAGTAGATCTAGATAACTTGCCCATTGGAGAAGAGCATCGTTGGTAACCAGGATACCCAGCTGCACGACAATCATCTACGTTCTCGATACAGCTCGATTAACTGCTGGTATACAAATGCAGAAATTTCTGCGACGCTCCAGCCTATTATAACCACACTTATTTAATTCTGTTGCAGGTAGCTTCGATTTTATCTCGACGCCACCTTGTAGATCCAACTGAACTAAAGAGAAAAGCTGGCGTATTTTTGCAAAACTTTGAGCTTACTTATTGCTATTGTTATTAAATTTTTTAAGATAAAAACCATACTAAAACCATCTAAGAAGTGTCAAGAATCGGTATGCAAAATTTCAGCAAAATCGGCTCAGTAGTTCTCGTGGTTTGCGATTACAACGGTTTTAGCGACTTTGCTTCATACATTAGTAAGATACCATGTTGATTTAACTTTTCAAATTTAAAAAACGAGTATACTTTAATATAAATTTATAACTACACATTGAGATGATAAGTTACATTAAATTGAATACTTTTGCCAGACCACAAGATTTTTGTTATTTAAATAACATTTTATTGTTACAAATAAAGAAAAAGTGAGGTAAGCTAATGTTGAAAATAGTAAATCAATTAAAGAATTGATATTAGGGGAAAAACAACCAGAAAGACATGTAAAAAAGAAGTTATCGGAAAAAAAGCATCGGAAAAAAAAAATTTTAGGGTACAATGAAAAGTAAAATTAGTCACATAAAGACGACGTAAGGAATACAGTAAAAATATATTTACAAAGAAAATAAATGCATAAAAAGTATTACCTTTATAGTAAGAAATTATTACTATGGTCGACGCAATTTGGATGTTCCAAGTGTAAGTTCTCAACGCCTTTCCACACGTATGTAACCTCCTGAGACTCTTGTAACTGACTGAGTAGCTACTCCCTTCTTCTGCTTTAACCGGGTGCTTCCCATATTTTCCTATCAACTCTTTCACAAAGACCTGCCCCTTTATTAAATTAATTGAAATACAAAATATGTGAGCACTTTTGACTGTGATTCGGTTTACGATTGAACAATCTTGAAACAGCAGAAAGCTTCCATGATCTGTTAATTCTGTATACAATAATCTAATAATGTCACTTTGATTTTTTTGTTTCAGATGACATAGAATGGGTTGGGTGTTGCTAGGGTGGCATACAGGTAGTGGCAGCTGCCTCTCACCGATTATCTCACTGTCTCTCACCCCTTTTACTAGATCCTTCCTTGTTGTTATCTGCATCATAACCTTAGCTCTTACATTTTTCAACATTGTGACCGCTGAAGATATGTAAGTATCTTTTTTATACTTTTATCTTGCTTATTTTGGATTCATTAACTAAAAAAATCTTACATGCGTCAAACGATTAAAGATGTATTTTTTACGTAAGTGTATATAATATTACTTTTGTGGGATAATCTTTGAGCTCATGAATGTTGTAAATGCCATGAATAATGTTATCATGAGTATTAAAAAATTGTTGTTTTGAGTGCTTGTTGGTAGATAAATATGCAAATATCCGTGCAAAAACAAGGAGAAAAGTAGTTACTTTACACATAGTACTATAATTGTACTATTCATATCTTATACCCAAGCATACGAAGTTGAACTTAACGAATACATTTATTTATTACTAAAAGAAAAATCCAGCACTGTAAAATAGCCATAAATGCTGTGGATGAAATGTTGTGCGAACAATATTAAAGAACAAGATCAAAGTATACTTTTTGTAACAAAGTAAAAAAACATTTCTAAATAGGTTTTGTGAAAGTATTTGAAATCTTACGTTTTGTTTTGGGTTTACATATGTAACACTATTCCACGAAAAAATGATAATATGCTTGCAGACATCATACTAGTTTTCCTATATCTTTTAGTAATGTTGAATCATAATTTAAGATCCATCGAACAAGACATGTCGCAATGTGCCGTGGTTTTTACAGTAAATTTTTTCTTAACTTACAAGCTACCTAAAAATTACATTAAACCTTAAATGCTTAAATGCTGACCCTTAAATTGAAAGATTTCCATATTCTCGTAATTCTAACAACTTTTTGACCCCCACTTTTTAAAAGATTTTTTATTAATTTTTTTTTAGATTCCACTAACTTGTGGTCATTTTAAATGTATTTATAAAGAAATACGTAAATATATTAACCTACGATCCACTGATATTTCAATCATAAATAGGGGTAAGTGTACCTATCTCCGTGCTCTGCCCTATTACCGTGGATTTTGAAAAACTGATGATTACTTGCTCAAAATAAGAAATGTTTCATATAAAATAATTTTTCAATTTTAATAATCTAAAATGACGTTAATGTAGATGCAATTCAAACAGA
>NW_019384242.1:2832477-2910397 GCF_000648655.2 Copidosoma floridanum | reverse complement strand
TTTTTTCTTAAGAATTGTAAAAGAAAAAAATTCAAAGTGAAATAAAAATTATTGTGGGAAAGTGAAATTAAAATTTGTTTAAAAATTAATTGCTTGGGAGTGTGAGGGGGAACGGTGGGTAAAGGTGTGCAGAAGAGCAACACGACACGGTCGGCATATATACATATATAGTGGAGAGAGGGGAAGTGTATAGAGAACAGTAGGTGAGGGGAACGGGGTAAGGGGGAAGACTTGAGAGGAAGAGACTTCGGGTGAAACCACTTTCGTTTTTAAAAAAAAAAAAAAACTGTCGGTTTTAAAATTCCAGCCCCCCGAGTAACGAGACATAAAGAACTTCGTTCTAAAAAGAGTCTTATGTTGTTGACAGTTATAGACGTGTTTGAAATTCTTAAGAATAAAAAAAACTATAATTTATTTTAACTGCCAAATGAGGTCATGGTGGTTCTATATACTAATGATAAAAAAGGGGGTGAAGAGAAAAGAACTGAACTTGTATCGTTCCTGACCACTAGCTAAGCTTATTAGTGTGGCATACTAGTGATCTTCGCTGGAGGCGAACACGACTGATACTAGCTCTTTACTTGCTTACTCATAAAACATCTGCAATATTGCAACCATGTTGTGAGAAGAGTTATAGGGAAGGATTATTTCCATAATCACCAGTAACTTGCATTTACTTGCATCAATTAATACACTAATTTTTTTTTTTTTTTGTGATAATTCGTAGTACAAGATTACTAGCACACCGCAATAATAAGTTCAGCTAGTGATGAAGAATAGAGACGAGTTTGATCTCTTTCTCTTGATTCCTCCATTTTTTTCTTTATTTTCCGATGTATGTATACAATAAGGTATAGTACACGTGCGTACACAATATATTTTTTATCATACCCTGATGGAAAGCTCACATTCCCGTCCTGTTTTTAGGCTGGGAAGTTATGCATTCCTGACCAGGAAGGAAATTTTTTTGTTGCGCACTAACGTACTGCGCAGCTCTCTTCGAGTTACTTTCTCATGTCAGTCGTCAGCTACTCATGTGTACATAGCTATAGTCAACAATGTATACTATACTCAGCAGACAAAAACCAAAACACTCGGATCATAACCTCAATACCTATGCCATGCAAATCTGTAGATTGCAGAGTGTAAAATAAATGATTCCAGCCAGTGAGCAGTGTTATACTCAACAATTGAAAATAATTAAGTACTCAGTCTCTGTACATCTTATTACTGAAAGCAATTCTGTCACTACACGAATAAAGCTCAAAAGCTTATATATTTGGTGACATACCTATGGGTCTGTTTTGTTTCCAAGTACATTTACATACTAATATTATTTCCATAGTGCCGGTGTTACAGATTTCAACATAAATTTTGTGTGTAATTGAGTTTTATTTTTAATTGAACGACTTCTACGAGCGTGGCTGCACTGCGTACAGTACTGGAGTTGCTATATATTGTTTTCTATCTCGCTTGCTTTTTATTTTCCTAGAGTCTCTAGATCAACAAATGCATGAGCGTTTACAATCATCGAAGGAACAACTGCGTATCAATTTTATATAAAGTTAAGCAACAAATAACTTTTTTTGGGTTGTAAACTTTCCGTTGGGTATAAAGAAAGATCGTATACGTCACTTGGCAGGAAAATAGCACATCACTGTCTGCGTATTTTCTTTCTTATATACACGTGGACAGGAGTGTACTACTTCCCTGCCTTGTGACGTAATATACTATTAAAAATAAGAATGAATATTCAAAATGATAATCAGACAAAATGTAAGTTATTTTGTTCTACTTCTCATACTTTATTACGGATTATTATAAAAAAACTCTATAATCAGTATATTGACGTATTTAACTTGTTTTTATGTTAACTTCAGTGCTATTTATAATTATAGCTACATTAAGTACCATTTCCCTCAATGAATTGTGGCACAGGGGTCTTATGCCACTCTAATGACTGCGTCTAAGCGACAAAGCCACCTAATTTGTTACTTAGATATTAAATAGGGAAACCACGAAGCAAGTACAAAGTACAAAACATAAAGCGCGAGAAAGGCAATATGATGCTGAAGCACATGACAAACTTCTAAATATAAGGGCAATAATTAAATAGCTACAATATGAAACTACTTTACTAAAAATGAAATAAATTAATTGTGAAAGCATCTACGTTAATTTACGAAGGATAGGATGGGTTGGGTCAAACTAAATGAAAAACACTATTTATGAGCCACTTATGAAGATATAACTTGTGGCTCAAAGGAGAAAACTCTTGCGAGAAAGCCCCCTAAAAGGAAAAAACGACCGATACAAAATTGAATTGAACAAAGAATAACAGCCTGATTGGAATTGGTGTGCAGATGTGAAGGTGTAAATGTGTAAGAGTGTGAGTGTAAGTGCGCGTCCGCACTGTTCTCCTTCTTGTCTTCGTACCATGGTTCCGCGAAGGCGGATTTTCACCGTGGGTGCTCACAGCATGTGGTGAATATTGACGCGGCACGTGGCTCTATTGTAGATTTAGACGAACAAAGAGAAATTGATGCAAAAAATACGTTAATGCGTCACGGTGCAACGAAAAACTTCTCAAAAACTTAAATAAGGAAAAATTACCCAAGACAAGCTAGATATACGATTTCTTAGAAAACAACAGGAGACCCCTGTATACAGAGACAAGTATCGTACTGGACAAGGACTACTGAATTTTTCCAGTGACGCTACCTTTTCTCTCTTCCTCAACCCCCCTTTCTTTCTAAGGATGCGCACCAATTAGCGGAGGTGTTATTCATCTCGAGTGTCAATCGGGAGTCGGGATGCAAGCAATGCCAAAGATGGGCGTAACAGACTAAGAAGTAGGTTTTGAAGTGGGAGAGAGAACGAGAATCTAGAGCAAAATAAGAAACGCGCGTAACGCATGTGCGTGTGATGTAAATGAATTTAAGCTCGGTTTTATGTGTTGATGCACATGAACGTGCTGTGAGCTTCGATCCTCCTTCACTCACGTGGCGGTACTCAATTTTAGTCGCGTTTGACTAAACACTCAAATCTTATACGTTACATGAGAATATACGTGGAAACACCAATTTCTGTAATGTTCAGTGATATAGAGGTATGCATCCAAAAAGTTTACACTATTTACTCAGAAGTTGGTACATTACCTTGGAAATATTTAAAAATAATGTTTTATATAATCACGCGAAGGGAATCTCAATAAAAAAATTAAATAGAACGTTTACTTAAACTCCCAGCTACCTATCAGGATCATAGCTATATTCTCGTCTATTAATACTACATACTATACGTTGCTTTCAAAAATACTTGAAAAAGTAGGTTACAAAAAGTATAACTTTTTTAAATGAAAGAAACTTAACTAAACTTATGTTTTTTACGGCCGTTTATGATTATAATTATATTAATTCATCAGAAGGTAGTATAATCATGCCTACAAAACTTTGCCAGAAAAAGTTGTCTGCGCTCCTTAAACAATTTGATTTAAGATAGTTGTTGCAGTTAATGTGTTGTTAATCTATATGATTTGACAGATAATGGATTATTTTAAAAATCATCAGAGTATACTAATACTTGTGATTAATGAAATATTCTGAGCTATTTACAATAAATAGATATCATAAGAAATCTTATAAAATTTGGATAAAGTCTCAAAATTTAAGAACAACTTTGTCAATATATAAATATACCGTAAAGGGATAAGCGTATTCAATAAATGTCAAAAGCAAATGGTCCAAATTGTTAATAGATTATTCTTGATGTTGGCAATAATATTATAGCTTACAAAAAAGTCTGTTGTGTGGTTTCTTTCGTGTTGATTATAACGTCATTTTTTGATGGATGTTAAAGCTGGCCCGGCAAGTTACACGGGTTTTGGTTTTACAATTTTGCAAAATATTCACATATTTTTCTCTGTTGTTATATATATACTTTTTCCAATTATTACAATAATTATAATGCAGATTTAGTAAAATGTTAAAAGCTTGATTAGTTTTTGTTGAGCTCATTACTTTTTACGTATTCGATTTCGTTTAGTTAAATTCTTTATTTACTCAGATATCTTAATAAAGATGTTTCTCTGATTGTTAAATCATTTTTGGTGAATAACAACTTTTTACTGTTGCATCCAACTTAGCTATTTTCTGTTGATCTTTTTACTTTTGAGATCTTTCATTTCGTTGAATACTTTTAAATAAATAATATTAGAAATATTATAGCTTTCAAAAGGCACTTGATATAACTATGGTTCCTGCTACTAAAATGCCCACTGTGTGACATTATACTGTATTTGATTATTATTTTTGTAGTTTTGATATTTTTTGATGATACGGAACACGTAAAATTCACTTAATTTTTCCCTTTAATATAAAGTTAATTTTCTAATAGAGTTAGGTTATATAACAAGATTAAAAAAATATAAAAAGAGTGATTTAGGTGACCCAAACAAAAAACATGATTATGGGTTCCATTTTCACGGTAGACCTAAAGCGATAAGAGCAGATTTTGGTGTACAATAAACAAATCGTGACAAAATTTTGAAAAAAAATTTACTAGTGAAAGTTGTAGTAGGCAACAAAACTAGTTCAGTGATCGCAGCTGTACGAAGAGATAATCCTGATGTAACTACTCAGTATTGTCAGATAAAAATCAATAAACTAAAAATTTTTTTAATGTTTTATATGAATTGTAAATGAAATATTTATAACTCAATAAAAAGAGAGAGTAATCAGTCATATACAAAAATATTTAAAGTAGTATTACAAATGTTGCTAAGCAACTGAAAAGTTTGATCAATAATTTTTTCGGGAGACACTAAAATTGGTCTAATTGGTGCAATAAATCTCTAAAGAAATAGAAAGAAGCAACTTTGAAGAACCGCAACATTTTTAAATAATGCAATAATTAAAGAACCTACTAATTTTTTTCCAAGAATACTGTGGAGGGACATAAATTTTCTCTTGCCTTGACAGGTGCTGATCCAGGGAACATTTTAGGGGGAGGGTGGCCTAGGACACTAGCTATCGAACAAAAAAAAGGTTATTTATTCAAGTTAATATAAAATGGATGGCAAAAAATCACTTTTATGTATGTCAGAACTTTATTTGGTATGTTCTTTATTTGGACTAGTTTGGAAAAACTATAGGGTTTAAGTAACATTTTGAAGTTTTTCTTTCCTACAAAAATTTATTTTAAACTAAATAATGTATCAAAGAAATTCTGATAAAAAGACACGTAAGGTGCAAACTCCTGTGAATGTTCTTTTTTTCTTTACCATGAATACCTACAATTCGATTTGCAGTCATTTCAATATTGCAATGAGCATGTTATAATGCTAAGCCAGTCAATCGATACTGTACCATTATAGAGTTTAAACATGTTTTTAATCTTCCAAGGTTAGAAAAAGCTTCTTTAGCAGTGACTGCTGATAATAGTACAATATAGAGTAATATTCCCAAGTAAATTGTTAATTATCATAGTCTCTCTCTGACAGTGTATCAAGAACATAGCTGTTAGTCATGCAACTGGGTGTCTCAGCTACCAACGATTCTTTGATATTCTCTAAAGAGCAAGCGACGTACGTCAATTTTAGAAATTCATATAGGTCTAATAGATATACAAGCAAATATTGATACATCTTTATCATTCTACCAAGAAGCACATATGTATTGACAGCGGCACTTTTTATATAAGTGCTCTTTATATCATCCATATATGCCCTTTCTCAATATCTAATACACTTAAGATTCATAATATTAATCTACATAATTTTTTTTTCAAGAGATTTTCTTGAGAAATAAATAATGATGTGAAAAATATTCTCTTTGGGTGCGGATCGAACACACAAGCACCTATTTACTAGACATTTCTAACTTACCAGCAAGCATTAGAGTCATATACCTACTAAACCGAGCTTAGGAAAAGACAGATGAGAGAATTAAGAATGAGAACTTATCTAAACCTACGGTGTTAGTAAATGTACGCCTCCTTGGTAGCTCAAGTGGTAGAGCAACTGTCTAGTAAACAGGAGGGTGTATGCTCGATCCACACCTGAAGAGGATGTTTTTCTTATTCTTATCGGTTACATAAAAAAACTTTTGGAAAAAGAAATTATGTGGATTAGTATTATGAATCTTTAGTAAATTAGATACTGAGAAAGGGCATGTATAAATGATATAAAGAATGCTTAAATACAAGTACTGCCTTTTGTACAAACGCACTTCTTGGTACAATGATAAAGATGTATCAATATTTGTTTGTACACCTATTGGACGTATTAAAATTTTTAACTTATCTACAATCATTAAAGTCATATACCTACTACGTCAATTTTTAACCTAGACTGCCACAATGATCAAGTGTCAAGAAAAAATAGATGTTCTCAACGCCAAAGTCTCTGGCGTTATACTGAGAGACGTTCAATCAGAGAACAGCCTGCTGTAACACTTCGGGGTGTTGTGGCCATTTTCTCGACCAACCTAGTGGTGCCAGTGCGTTTTTTGCTACAACAAAAAGCCAAGAAAAACAACCTGAGGAGTTCAGGAATTCATATCAACTTAAAATTTTGTCAGCCTCTTTCTCAGTTATTTATCCCAATAGCATACTCACTGAAGAAGTATTCTCTAGGTCCGATTCCCCGACCAACAGTTAGCAGTTGGTCATCCAGTAAATGACCCAAAGATGATATATTCGGCTACTAGTATACCTTTCACTAGTCCACTTACAATACGCAGATACTCTAAGGGTAAAAGACAAGTAACTCTGGGTTCAGATAT
Source organism: Copidosoma floridanum (assembly GCF_000648655.2). The sequence goes on along the minus strand of NW_019384242.1, from coordinate 2,903,615 downwards.
CTGAGCATCACGATCCTTGTCTACTAATCCAAACTAAGAACGCCAGCCTCAGTTTGTCAAATCATCTACTCGCATCGGCTCTTGATTACTAAGCATAATAAAAAGGGACTGAAAGTATCACCATTGGCCCTTTTCACGGACATCATAAATTTTTACGTTCCTTTAAATAGGTCTCTTTACTCCCGCTAGGAGCAGGCGGTAAGCGAAGATTTCTTATCGTAATGCATGGGTTTAGCCGTACCATACCAACTTAAGGTAAACAACTTTAATTACCTTCAGAGTCTAAAAAAAAGTTTAATTGTTTAAAGTCACAGTGAAAGTAATTTTTTATTTATGAGTTTTCTCTAACTTAAGTATGTAATACTTTAACTAAAAACTGTGTGAAATATGGCTTAGAACCTTACAACGATGCATTGGACGGAATTTTGATCACCAAAGTTTGCATCCTTGCTTTCTATTTATTTATAACAGCTACAACTTATCTGTCTACGGATGCTGCTTGCTTATACTTTGAGGGATAAGAATAAATTAAGATAAATATTTGTGGTGCTAAGGGAAAATGTTTATGAAAAAAGCAATACAAGTAGCGTATGGAACAATCTCAAGTATATAAGGAGCTGAACCTTCAGTTGAAACAGAACGTTAGTGAACATGCTCAAATTATTATTAATAGACATCCAATAACGAAAATAAAGGATATGGATAAAAAACTTGTATTGTAATTTTTAGCAAGTGAGAGTTCTCTCGAATAACATTAAAAAAGAATCAAGGAATGAATTGATATCAATTTTTGATGTACCATATCTAATGTGTCTAGCCTTGACTTGAGTCTCAATTGGTAAAAGAAGTAATAATGGGATGGACTAAAACAAAACGGTCGGTACAATCATAAACACTGCTGTAGGCAAATATCGATGTTACATAGCTATGCTGAAAATTTTGCAGTTATTAGCGATTCACGATTTAATGAGGATGTATAAATTAGATTGTCATCATTTGCAGGATCTTTACACGCTGGCTTTGGTAACACAGAAGTCAGTAAATTATTTAATGTTCCGAACATCTCAAGTATGAGTTTCAATGCTTTAAAAAGAAGTAAAAAAGAAATTGGACCTATCGTAGGAGACGTAGCTCAGTAAAGTTGCATTTATGCTTGCAAAATGGAGATACAGCTGACATTAAAAAACATTGATCTTATAAGAAACAGTTTGTAAGTTTAAAGAGGTGAATTATTTACAAACCACTAAATTTTTCGATCTCATATTACTTGTTAAAGCTATATTTTACTGAAAATTTGACAATAGCGCTACTGTGTGATTTCTATTCTTTAATTTTCACATAGACACAACGGAGAACTAAATTATAGACTGCTACTTAGTTTAACTGTGGATATTTGTCCATCAGTTTATTATCTATCAATCAATTCATGCATTTATTGATTCATCTGTACTCAAAAAACAAAGTGGTTGTATTTTTTTATCATTTAATAGTAGGAAATTTGTTTCAGAACAATAATTACGTCTTAATTTCCCTGAGGCCTGATTCAGTTGAACCAAATTTTTTTACGTCTACAAAGTTCAATCCAGCCAATCTAAGTTGTATTATTATTACAAAAATAAATAAAATAGATTTGTTCACTTTTCCTAAAAAAGAAACAAATCATTAAATGACGATGGTAAAACTATTTGGCAGTTTTGATGTGGATTTGCAAACACAAGGCTGTGGATTCTTATATGATAGTTTGACTAAAACTGCTCATCTCATAGGCTGGTTTACTGGTAAAGCGTTAGGGTTTGCAATAAAGAATCGAAAATTTAGGTTGTGTAAGCATGATCACGCCAAGAGTGTCCATAATTGCAGATCAAATTATCATGGAATTACCAAATGGATGAGATAAAATTGACAAAAGTAAACATCTTGACAAAGACCTGATGCCTAACGTAACAAAATATTTACATAAATGTTCCATGTATGCTGTATCTGAAATCCCTTGATATGTGAGTGACTTACGCCATAAGAAATATACCATTTCACGTGTTTGATATCCAGGATAACTGTGCCAAATGATGTAAGTATGCTGAGGGCATAGAAAACTATAAGCATGCATCCATGTTTTAAAACCAGCGTAATTAATTATCTTTGAAGAATCAGTACATACTTTTTTGAAATTATCTGAAAATTATGAAAAATTATATTTCTGTGCATTTTGTGTATAAGGATACAAAAGTTAAAATAATATAATTATTAAAAAAACTCCCAAGTCCTTATCCTATGAAGATTTTGAATCGTACGACTATCAAGTGACTTTTGAGTGTTATAGCTCAAAAAAATAAGGGTGAAATTTATTCACAGAAAACTTGTAATAAATATAATTTAAATCCTGATTACACTTATCAAAACACTTATGGTAAACTATGAAATCAGTTTAAATTTAAGCTCAAAATGCTAAAACTCCTGCTATTAAGCTACATCAAGAGAATGTACAAAATCGAAGAGTGATTAATATTTATATTTGTTCCATTACTGAACTTCATTAAAACTTTTAGAATGAACTAAAATTTAAGTGACCTATAATAAACAAAATTTTCCAGATACCCACCAAGTTTACCTTTTCAATGAACACGGCACAACTACAATGCAGTTTCTGCACTTTCAGTGTGTTTTGATATATGCAACAAACGCAAGTTAATGTTGTAAACTTGTAAACTTATTATCTGAATAATGGTGTAATACAACTTGCTATATTCGGTGTTAAACTTTTCGTTTATTGAACAAGCTTTTATTTTGTATGTGTCTCATCAATTTCATATCGCTGGAACAAGTGATGCAAAACTTTGATGTAAAATTTTTTGTCTCTGCCATAAAGCCCATGTTAAAAAATATAATTTTTATCTTGATTTTCTTGAAAACTATGTTGTGAATCGATCTGAAATTTTGACACTTTATTTCTTATAACCTTATACTAAGATTTCGAAGGTTTTTACAACATTTTTATCGTTTTGACTTAGTGGACGAACCTCTTTAACTACCATCAAAAACATCTAACGTTGAAATACCTTGCCAAAAAGTTGAACTAACTCAGTAACTTATTGGCTAATACTAAAAGCCATGAATCACCCACTCTCTCTCGAAGGTCTGTGATTGGCCCATTTGGTTTATTAGTATAGGGGCCATCTAAAGTTGATTTTCCTTACCACAAAAAAATATGTTACGACTTAACAAAGTTGGCAAAATATAGCCCTTAGGGCTTACAAAAGTTTGAATGCCTTGAATGTTTACAATTAAAGGTGTCAAGAAATCGACGCAGAATTATCTTACATTTATCAAGATTAGCACAACAGCATCAAAATCTAGAAATCAATTATCTTTTGATGATGGATAAATATTTTATATCAAATCATTTCCTTGACAGTATTAAACGTTATAATACTCAATTCCAAATAACTTTATTTGAAAGAAAAAAGATCAGGTAAAGAAACTTTCAGCCAATTTTCCAAATTCAAACTTTTGAAATTATTACAAAAAATTTCTTATGATTGTTATTCCCTAGAAAAGACTTTTGAATCCAGTTATAAAATTTGAACATGAAGAAGATGACCTCAAAAATTTAATGTTTATTATTTGTGCTGACCAAACTCAAGTTAATCAGCATCGAGGACGATACATGTGCCCAGGTCAATAAAGTTACTGTACTAACAGTTAAAGAAGAACATTGTTTTGAATAACTAATATGAAGGAGTTTTTGAGCTTGACTGATTAAATGACCCATCGCAATATCCTCTTATGTTTGTTTTTGGAGATAGTGGATATTCTAGTAGAGATGACAAAATTTGCGGCATTCTCCTAGATTCTTTTGCAGTCATTTTTTTTAAGATTAATATTTATTACACCCCACAGAATAAGAATATTTATATTGCCAGCACACGACCTGGTTACGGTTTGTTAAAACCATGTGTTATAAACAACTTTATCAAAGTTGTCTTTTTTTTTATGTACCTTCATATTATTTGACAAATTTAGAACAAAAACTAATTGGGATGTGTTTACTCGAACCCCACAGTTTTCGAGTGAAATACTCTCAGTTTTAAAATATGCGTTTTTTTAACTTTCAGAGCCTTAACACAGAATGAGGATAAAATATTTTCATGAAGCAGACGACGTCAATATTTACGATCAACTTTACTTTACAGTTTCAAAAAAAGGAAATTTCAATTAGTTAAGTGTGAATATTTTTTCTTGCACTTAACATTTTAAGTGTTGTAAAGTGCACGCTAGTACAAGTGTGTACCTATATGTGTTTACAACACGCTGAGCCACATATAGGTAAACATACAGATTCACTTCACCCATGCGAGCGCACCCACTGAAACTCTCGAAATGTTAACTGCAAAAAAGAATGTTGTCATTTTTATTCATCGAAATTTTTTTTTTTTTCGAGATCATAAAGAAAGTTAAATAGTTAATGTCGATGTGATGTGCCCTCTGAAAAATTTTTACTTTCGTAATTTGGTATGGCTGTAAAAGTTGCAAAAAACGCATTTTTCAAAATTTTGATAATTTTTGACTCCATAACTTTGGGATTTTGGTATATTCATCCTAATTGGTTCCTATTACAAATATGCTAGAAAATATAAAATAATTTTTTTGGATGAAAAAAACAACTTTAATAAAATTGATACTAAAAAATTGTTTGAACAAATTGTAACCAGGTTGCACGATGGCCCACTTTATATTGTTATACTTGTTAATAGTCTTCTAACCAAACTGTTTCTTGCATGTAAATATGCTGGCTTATGTTAAGAACTCATACTCATTATCTGCTCTTTTATAAGAACATATTTCATTAATTTATCATGTGTATGATGACAACAATAACTACAGAGCTCTTGCTTTACTTGCAATCACACCAAAAATAACTGCATGCCGAAACTTGTAGCCCATGAATCAGAAAGTATATTTTGTCAGTCATTTCCTCTCAAGCAGTAACTCGTGAAATGCTTCAGAAAATTGTATTAAATAGTATGGTAAACGTCAGCCGCCACACCGTGGATTGGAGGAGCAGTGACAGCCTTTCAATCACGTAAAAAAAATGTTATTCCCTCCTAACTGAAAATTTTTTAAATAACAGATAACACAATTATTCGATAAAGAAAAGTCAACTGGCCGTAGATCATATATAATACGTCAGATGGTCACGTAAACCTGCAAAAAAAATGTTTCATTCAGTAATGTTCTCTCATTTGTCAGATGACAGTTTACATGCTATTTTAAATTAATAAAAATGTCAGCTGTCTCTATGTTGGTGTGAACGTCATCAGCTGATGTAGTAAAAGGTACATTATTAAAATACATTAGCTAACGGATTTTCCACCAACATAGAACCAACTAACGTTTTTAATCATTCGAAATTGCATGTAAACTTTTATCTAATACATTTTTAAGAAACAGAACATCCCTGAAAGGAGCATTATTTTTCAGGTTTGTGTGACCAGCTGACGTATAACCCACCATGGTACGGCCAGCTGATTTTTTTCATCTCCAAATAATTATGTTAACTATAATTTAACAAATTTTAGTTGAGATAAAATTATTGAAAACATTTTTTTTTTTTGTGATTAAGTAGCTGTCACTGTCCCACGTCCTTACAGAGTGACAGCTGACGTTCACTATGCTGTTTAATACAACTCCCTGAAGCAATTCACAAGTTATCATTTAAGATGAAATGACTGACAAAATATACTGTCTAGCTAACAGACTTCAACTTTGGGCATGCAGTTGTTTTTAATGTGGTTACAAGTAAAGAAAACTCTCTATAGTTATTTTGGTTGTAATATAAAAAACAAATAGATTAAATATGTTTTCATAATAGAGCAAATAACTAGTATTTTTAATTATACTCAATAACCTTCTAGTAATAAACAGCCAGTTATTTTACCATCCTTATTCACTGGTACGCCACGATGTATGCATGAAAAAACTCAAGATGCAATGGCGTAGGTACTTGCGTTTGGGCTTTCGTGTTGATTTATTCCCTTTACATGTAACCCTGAATAGATGAAGGTGAAAAATTAGGAGAATTTATAGATGTCCTACAGTGTCAAATGGCAAAAATGAGGCCTACCTTAGGTGCACTTACTTTTATGGCTAAAAACGAGTATTCAGCCAGATGAAATGGACAATGTCATTTTGGATGAATAACCAAATCCTATGAAGAATCCCTTGCTATTTAGTTACTAATTAAAAAAATTAAATTAATGGCCCTTGTGGTAATTTTAACATAGCTTTACCATGTATAAATCACGGGAGACGTACAAAACAGTATTCTCGCAATTTTGTAAATGAAACTCAAACTGCAGATAGTAGCTGCCCTAACCATCGTAGAAGATCTGATGCAGATAAAGGTCATATATTTTTAGTAACATTTCGTGAGAAAGTTAGACAAATCGATAACCATTGAAATGTACTGTATTTTCCGGTCGTATCTCGATGTTTCAATGTTTACATCAACGTTGAATTTTGTCATTTAGTGCAAGCAATAAGATACATAAGAGTGCAAGTACATCGACAAACGAATGAATTCTGTTACTTTTTTAGTTAAAGATATCGACAAAATTTCAAACAAAGACAATGGACGATGTATTCGTTCCTTCAAAGGATTTTGGCGTTTCTTTGATTTTGATATTTACGCATTGTATTCTAAAATTTTACAATAATATGTCTACAAGGTCATCTTTCTTTCAGAAAAATATTTTGCTGAATTCTGGATAAATTTACGTGTTAGAGAGAAACTCCGTACTAATGATACTTCTCAGAATTTTATCAGAAGTTGTTACGATTATTACTATTTCAATAATTTCTTTCAGCAAAATCTTTTAAAGTTAATTTTGAGTTAACCACAAACTTTAAATTGTACAATTAATAGTGTCTCAAACAATTGTGAGAAAATCTTCTTCTAATATACTCCTGAAAGTGCTGAAAAAACATTCCTAATCAATCTATTGCTAGCCAAAGCAAGATTTGCTGGAAAACTTAACCTTGCTGTTGCATCTTCAAGCGTTGCTGCTACTCTCTTGAGTGGACATAGAACATCTTCCATTACTTTAAAGCTCACTTTATGTGTTCTGGAGAAGATTACATGTACCCAATACGTAAAGATGACAGTCTTAGAAAAATTCTTTAAAATACAATATTTATCACATGGAGTGAGTACAAAATAAGTTACACAGCTCGCATTAAACCAATTATTACAACATTACAATGTTTAAGATCAAACTGAAAATGAATGGGTGGCATTACGTTTATTTTTCACGGAAACTTTAGACAGACGTTACTTGTCATTTGGAGAGGAACTAGAGCTGACATCACTTATCACTGTTGAAAACCATTATTTTCCTGGCAATATATGGAATCTCTTTATTTACGAACTAATATGAAAACACATTTTTGTGGAAGAACTACAATTTTTAATACACCTATTGAAAATTAGCAACAGTACGATGAGAAACAAAAACAGTTTTATTACCATAAGTTAATCCATTGAAAAACTGGTTACTACTGTCAATGGTGAAATATTTCAAGTTTACCCAGATATTGAAAATTTGTCTTACAAGTTTACCAATGCTTACGTGAGAGAGCGATAATTTTACCAAAAAATGCTACAGCAGAAAAAATTAGGAATAATATTTTTTATAATTTTGCAGCTGATTTTCAAGGGTACCTTTCTATTGATTTAGGCATCTCAAATAAAGATGATGTTCATTGAAGGATTGGATCAAATAACCAGCTCAGCGCTCTGCTAGTAATGAGATATTGATAGTCTCTTTCTCATTCTCTCTCCCGATATGCCTGATTCTCTTTGGGGTAAAAAAATGGTATTTTTCATTCACGGTACACGTATGCAATGCCTTAGATCAACATGTGCAATTAAATAAAAAATATAAGTGATTGTGTGAAAAAATACACACCACGCAATAGTCTGCTGGCAAGCAGTAGACGGTGCGCGCACGCAACAACGTGGTACTCGAGCTTATTCACTATGGGGAAAGAGTGAGAAAACGAGCAAGGATAGAGGAAAAGTGAGATTTTTTATTTTAACAATGACTCATTAATGCCAAGGGTAGTTGACACCCGCACGGTAGAAGCATAATTTTCAAGTTGTGAAAATAATAAATGATAAATGAAAATAGAAATATTAAGTTTAATATGCAATGTCACAAATAAATAAATCGCAATCGAATTTAAAATATCATTAGCTTCGCATACACAGCTAACAGCGCTTTAGTATTAAAGTCCTGGTTTACTGACAGAAAAAGATCGAAAAGGTACTTTGGCTTTTGTGTAGTAAAATTGAGTGGTAACAGCCAAAAAATACTCACGCCTTACACTTCGTCGCAACCAACCAAGTTTCTCATAGTTTTGTCCGAGCGATGCATCGCGTCTAAGATTAAATATAAACTTCACAACCGTGTTGCAAAGCCTATCCAATTTTATGAAAAGGTACCCAGATAGTGTCCCATAGACTAAACACGCGTAGCCAAAATGTGGAATGATAAAAGCTGACGTGAGCATCGCCTTGAAAGACGGTGACAAGAGTCTCGCCTAGTAGCAGAGTCGATGCAGCATCCCGTGCATTCGGGAACAAATGGCTGCCATGTGCGCGTTCCAGCTTACATCCCCCGCAAGTAGGACACCGACCGTTTTGACTCTGTCAACGAATGGTATTGCCAAACCACCAGCGGTAAGCGGAGGGAAAGTCGTTTTATCAATGCTCATAAGGCTTTAGCAAGTACCCATTAGAATCGCGAGCAGCTTGCTAAAGTTAAAATCAAGCCCACAAGCTTCCGCCCAATGCATAACTGTACCGATGTCCTTATTAAAACGCTCTGTAGCTAGAGCAATTTTCGATGGCTTACATGACAAATACAATTGCGAGTTGTTTGTGAACAAGACCCCAGACGCGCAACGCAACACCGAACGTATCTCGTAAATAAACAACAGAAAAAGCAGCGGCCCTGTAGACAAACCTTGCGGTTTATCCGAGGTCACAGGATGAAATCTAGACTGCCCATCATTTGAACCACCAACAGCTTGAGAACGGCCTGTTAAAAAGCTGTGAAATCAACGCAAAGCGTTCTTGGTGAAGCCCAAGTGGCTTATTTTTCGAAAAACACCGTGTGGTTAATGGAGTCAAGGGCCTTGCAGAAGTCGAAGAGAACGACGATGGTTATCCTCTAAGCCTTTATCCCTGTGCGAATATCATCCGTTACCCTAAGCAATGCCAACTGTGTCTCTCTATGCTTCCTTAATCCAGACTGCATAGGTGATAGTAAACTGTTACATTCTTAGAAATCAGTAACTTTTTTTGCTATAAGCTTGTCGAATACCGTTGCAAAATGGATCATGTTAGCAGTTGGCCTGCAGTCACTAGTTGCCTGAGGATTTATAACTTCAAGCAAAGGAATAATTATTGATTGCTTCCACTCGGTTGGATAAACACCGCTAGCAAGGGATGTATTAAAAATTTTTATTAGGTATGGTACAATAATATTAGGCGTAGATTTAGAATAAGTAAGTACCAGCCCATCTAAACTGCGGCCCCATAAACCATCAAAACTTGCAACAAAGGCCTCTCTTACTCCGTTCTCAGTGCATGATTTTAAGGTAAAACACTGGGCACAAGCAGGCATCTCTGCAATAATGCTCTCAAGATCAATATCAGTGCAGGTCGAGTGTATTCTGGACATCTGCGAAAAGTGCCCTGCCATGTCATCGAGCTTATCAACGTTGACTGGTGAAGAGCCACTATGATCCACCACTCCAGTAAGTGGAGTACTCCAATATTAGGCTTTTTAAATGCTCAGAATAGTATCCGTTGGTGACGAGGTCCAAATTTAAGTCACCTGCCAGTATAATATTTGAGAAGCCACATACCTCGTCCTGCATCATTCTAAAAATTCCTGTTAGAACCTCACCTTTTGAACGATGATATACTGAGGCCAACAGTAGCTGCTCCCTTCCTTCCAATCGTATATCAAGAAGTAAATGTTTTGTGTTATTTATATTATTTATTTTCGGCGTGGCTAGAATGCGAAAGCCAAAATGACAGCGCAGATACACAGCTACTTCTCCATCCTGCACGAAAATATGCCTGTCTCCTCCCACCAACATTCCACGGTTATTTCTAACAAGAACGAAGCCTGGAATCCCAAAAAGTGAGGAGCAGTGTTGTGGTGTAAGCCAGGTTTCCGATACATACGAAATATCACTCGAATGTTCCTTAGCAAAAACTTGTACATCATTTTAATCTTTACATAATCAGCTTACATTTAATAGTGCCACCCGAATCATACTGCAAGTAGAAGAGATAGGCGCTCACGTTCGTTTACAAGCGAGTCATTGGATGGAGTTCAAATCATGCTCTGTGTTGTCCTACATCTTGTATTGCCCAGCCGTAAAGTAATTTATGTAATTTAGGCTCTTAGCCTTTTCCTTGGCTTTCATTAATAGAGCAACTGTCACGGGAGTAAGCATCTCATACATTCTAAGCACACTGTCGCAATGTGAGCTCGCATAGATTGAGTTTAATTTTAAATCGCCAAGTTTCGCACTACTGTTGATTTAAAAGTGACTATGAGAGTACTAAGGCTCTGCCCAGCTGTATTATTTGTTTGCCTGCTATTTGCCTGTCTTTAATCAACATGATCAGGCAGCAAATACTGGATGTTAGGCAACTTAAAAACACTTTTTAAAAAGCCACATGCATCTAATTTATAGGATGACGGCAAACCTGTAATTTCAAGTTCACAAAAACAGTCAGAGCTACGATGTAGGTCATTCACCTACTCAAGCTTGGCACGCAAGTTCACATTTTGTTTTTCAAGTTTATTAATTCGACTTACGTCACTGCTCACCTGGTTGACTAGCTGGTTTACTTTCTTGTCGGTCGAGTAGCCTACACTTTTAATTGCTTTGTAAAGATGCAGAAATTGCTAAGCTGTCGAGAACTCCTCCCACCCTTCAGGTAGGTCATGCTCATCTTCATTTTCAAGTTCAGAAGGGGCACTAGTATTTGACAGCCCCTCAACTTCTATAGCATCTAAGTCTTCCTGGCTCTGGTTTTCAGTTAACAGCGGAGCATTTAGTACATTTAGCATTCCGATATTAGAGCCTGGCTGTACAAGTCCACAAACGGTATCAAAATTATTAAAACGACAGTTCTGAGGGTTTTTTGACGTATTGCGACGTGGTTACTTACGCTCACGTCGGTTGTCAGCCGTCGGCTTATAGAAGCAAGTTAAAGCTCTAAATTAATCTAACATAATTTACAATTTTTACAGGTATACATAAATACACTAAAGGCCCTGGTGATAAAGCGCTATATTGAAAGATTTGTTTATGTAATGAGTATGCTTTACGCACTTAATGCTTGACACATCAACTATGTACTTGACAAATTACCATATAATATACGATAAGGCAGCAAGATATGCAACAATATAGCCGGTTTACATGAAAAAGCCCAACAAAACATAATAAGACCTCAATAAAACTTCATCGCTACAGTTGATAAGGCAGACTCCAGATGGTGCTCACCTTCTGATTATGGCGATCACTACTGCTAGGAGATGACCAACCAGAACGTAGCAAAGAAGGCTCGCCCTTCCAGACCTCGGCAACTCACTTGGTCGGAGTACTCAGAAGCAGATAGGCTGACAGATTGGTACAACTCTGCGACAGCGACCAGCAGCACGGTCAACGTGCAGTTGACAGGCACTTTGAGGTTAGGTATGACCAGAAATCACAGTTAACGTTTCTTTCCAAGTTCCAGAAGGCCAAGACAGGCTCAGAGAGAGCTAGAGAGAATGAGTGAGAGCGACTTTCTTTATGATTATTTGTTTTGATTCTGCGATGAATCATCAAGTCAAATGTACTGTGGTAGTTTTTATTATCATTGTTATTGTTGTTTTAATTGCCATTATTAAAAACGTATGTATTGATATGCACATTTAACAAAGTGGGTAAGATTTTGAGGTTTGGATTACAATATACTATTACCATATTGTACGTTCTTGTTTATAACAATAATATAATGCACAAAAAATACATATAATTATATGAACATGTACTAAGATGTATGTTAATCTGAATTTTTAGAATAATGAGAAGTAATCTCAACATAAAAAGAAATCTTTTTTTATAAATTATTGACAACACTAAACGGCTTCAATTTTTTTTCCATTTTATTTTTTTCCCTATTTGTTTATTTTATTTATTAATTAAGCTCCTTTGTTATTATTTTAAATCATCATTTGTTGAAAAAATTCCTTACATAAATATTATCCTTTTCAACCTTGATAAGGCTGTAAGTTCTTAATACTTGTGATTTTTTCAGAGGTACAAATGTCTCTGTGTACTCTACGCATTTTTTTTCTCTCTCTCTGTCTACGCTACTATTGTTCACTCAGTCACTCTCTTTTATCTATACTCGTACACCTCGTCTCGTCTACACCCACACTACTTCTCTTTAGATATACTCACAGTAGTAACAGTGTTAAGGAATTTAAAAATGCTTGCAATATACGCTAGACTAAACCAACAACTCAGAGCTAATACAAACAAAAAATAACATGAGCTTGCATTAAAAACGAAAACTTCCAAAAATGTTTAATGCTCTGTGCATGCTCCTAGCTATATTTATATATGCTATATTTAAGCATAAAGAGGGTAAACCAAGTAAAGGTGAGCTCTTGGTTCCGTACCACAGAGATATTAAAGGCGCATATTTACTTAGGTAGACACAAGCTGATTGTTATGGTGACAATATCCTTTCTATTCCGGGCTACGACAAAGCTGCGTGTGTATATACCACATCCCTTCGCTTCTTCCAAGCGTACACTCAAAAGAGTCCTTTTTATCTGGCTGCACCATAAAAAGTCCTCCTTGAACATGGGCCCTGGGTATGAGCCCGTTTCTTTGACACATCAGCACTACATACCACATAACTTTACATATGCAAGAAGGGCCGTGCTTGTGTGAGTCTTAAACAAAGGATAGCAATGATCCATAAGACTCGTTAAGACCCCCTGTTATATCGCAGCTGATGTTAAGTAAAGCTTTAATAATAAAAGCTTCCCCCACCACGCATTAAGCATAAGCTGACAAAAGTGCTACGGAAGTACTTTGAGACGACGAGAAAACTATAAACTCACCATTTTTAAGGCTACATGTAGGCATTCAAGAATCGATGAAGCTCGTTAGGCATTGGCAAGGCCATGGGCAACTAAGCACATGAACAATTTATTCATGAAGTTTCTAAAAACCCAGCATTGTGGAAGGCGTTAGACCCACACTGCATTAATTCGAGGATCAAGGTGAAGGAGTGGAATACAATCGCTAAAAATCTACGAATTGACTGTAGATTTCTATTTCCAATCATGATTCATTTAGAATGCGTAATGGAAGCTGAACGTTGATTGCAGGCAGTAACTCGACACATGGAAGAAAATAATAAATGAGTGGTCTTGGACAAGTATATACTAATGTTCATTACCTACGATCGCCCACCAAATCTTAAAATACGCTCCCGTGAGAACCTTGCGAGAATGTGCTTGTGAGAGTAATCAAACTAATTGACAAGTAACTCGGATAATTTTTTGCTCTTTTCATTGCCATACTTATTCTTAAGCTCCTTTAGCTTGGCCTCCAGCTTCTTGACTAGCGTGTTTTCTTTTCTTTACAATGGCTACGTACGTACTTTTTCATCCAGATTCTTCTCGAGCTCGGCAATCAATACCTCCATGCTCACTTCACTTCACTTTTTTGAAAATACTCATAGCCACGAAATCGTTTCTTGTTGAGAGCACACATTTTCAAACCTGCCTTCCAGCTCACCCTCTCTGTAAATTCAAAAACCTAACTCCTCCACTCAATTGCTGCTATCCTCTAGCAGTTTCGTTGCCTCACGTTCTTCCACGGTAAGCTGCTAGCGTGGTCTCTTATTTTCCGTCGCTAGCCTCTTAAATTGGGCATTCAGTTATTTTACTTTGCGCATTTCTCCAGATAACCCTCCTGATCCTCAGTGAGCAGCTGCTGCCGTTTGAGGCTCTCGACCGCCGACTCAGTTATCGAAGCCACGTTTGCATGTAACTGCTCATGCTTGTTTGCCTTTTCGGTTAATTCATATAATTTAGTAAGCTGGCTATGCAGTTCCTTGACCTTGGCAGTAATTTTCACGTTAAGATTGATCGCCAACTTTTTTCAACCTGCGCGGCCACGTTCGCCCATTTCCATAGCTGGCCTGGGAGCTGTCGAATTCTTGCCTGAGCGAGCTTGCGAGCGCGCTTTTGCGTTCAGCCTCAGGCTCTCTTTGTCATGACACAGCTGCTAGATACTCTTCTTGATTTCTCGATTGGATGCTTACTATTTTCTATCGAGTCTACCTTGATCTTAGTCTCCACACCCCTTCTTTTCTATTCGGTGATCATAATCACGCTGTCTTAGAGCTTCTGGTACAACGCCGACGTATGCCAGTTGCATGCCTCGTCATCGCCAATGGCAAGCTGTGCAGGTTGCAATATAGCTCTGACTTCGAGTTGAAAAAATTTCTTAGGTAGCTATTTGATCGCCCTTCTTTGTTCACTAATTAGGTCTTCGCAAGGTGTGATCTCCACCTCTAGGGCTACCACTACCACAACTTTTGATTTACCTGGTCTTTTCAAGACCTTCTTCTTCTTTTTGGTCACCTTCTTACATAGCTCCTGGGTCAGCACACCTAGATTACGAGCTAGCCTTAGCTATATTGATTTTGTAGAAAGTTATAGAAAGCTTAATAAAAAAAATAAAAAATAAAAAAAAACGAGCAAGCTTCAAATAAGAATTTTGATACTTTGTGTAAACAGTATTGTTTTACACAGTTATATAGTCATAGATTTATAGGTTTAAAGAGCAAAAAATTGCCTGACTGACTTGTAGATTAGTTTGGTTACTCTCTTAAACACATTCTCCCAAAGTTACTATAGCGATCATATTTTAAGATAAAGTTGGCTAAGGTAAGTGATTATACATAAAATAAACCACTCGTTTATTTTTTTTTTATATGTGTCAAGTTATTGCCTTCAACTGACGTTCCACTCCCATTACGGATTTCGAATACATCATAATTGGATATAAGAACTTACAGATCGGTCATAGATTTTGAACAATTGTGTTCTACTCTCTCACCTTGATCCTCGAGTTCATGTAGTGTGAGTCTTTTCGAAGAAGGTTCTCACGCGAGCGTATTTTAAGATTTGGTGGGCGATAGTAGGTAATTTACAATAGAGTATACTTGTACAAAACCACTCATTTACTATTTTCTTCCATGTGTTGAGTTACTGCCTGCAATCAACGTTCAGCTTCCATTACGCATTCTAAATGAATCATGATTGGAAATAGAAATCTACAGTCAATTCGTAGATTTTTAGCGATTGTATTCCACTCCTTCACCTTGATTCTCGAGTTCATGCAGTGTGGGTCTAACGTCTTCCAAAATTGCGGGTTCTTGGAAACTTTAAAATTAAATTAATCTCGTGCTTCGTCTTCCATGGCCTTGCCAATACCTCACGAGCCTCACTGCTTCTTTAATGCATTTCAAATATCCACAGGCAAGCCAACTGCAGATGACACGTGTCACTAGCACAGACCGAGTGTCGCTAATGCAGTACCTACATCTAGGCTCAAAAATAGCAAGATTACAGTATCCTAGTCATCGCAAAGTAAAGATATATTTGTGTAGAAAAAGCAAAGTATAACCCTTTTTACAATTCTGAAACAACTGTTATCTCGATTAGTTTTGGAAATACCGTGTCTTAAAATTTAACTTTAAGACAACATAAAAAAAATTTTAGCAATCCTTTAGTTACTGTGTAATGTATAAAATTACAACTTTTGAGTTAAATATTACATAAATCAAGCAAGCAAAGATCTTTTAATCATATTTTTTATGTTTTTCGTGTTACAATAAATAAAAGAACACTTTTACTTATTTGCTTGATAACCATGAGAAAAGGGGTATATTCTGCATTGCTGGCTGGCTACTTCACGTTAACATAGATAAATCTCCAAGAGTACGGGAGGACTATTATAAAATACTTTATGAATAACGTTTATTAATATTTTGATTTGAGTAAGCGGCCAGCAATACAGAATACTTTAACCCAATGAGAGGCATCACCCACTGTCGCTTGCATAATGTGAGCACCGTACACTACCAGTATTGTGCCTCTATTGCTTGCATGCACTTACATAATGGAAGCATCGTTTGCTGTGACTTGCGTAATGCAAAAATCACTCACTATGGCTTGCGTGTGGTTGATTAATACAAGCATCATCCGCTGTTGTTCGCGTATGCTCGCGTGGGCTCGAGTATCACAAGGCTTCATTTATTTAATGCACGCATCACTTGCAATTATTCACATTAATTAGATTATACTTAGCGAATAGTAAAATGTGCTAACATAATTATAGCTACAGCTATCTGCATCTATCATATAACAGGGGGTCTTAACGAGTCTCATGTATGGTTTATGTATCTCGTTTTCGACTCAGACAAGCAGGGTGCCCGTAGCATTCGTAAAGTTATGCACTATGCGATGCTGATGATGCAAACAAATGTCAAGGAGGACTTTTTATGGCACAGCCAGATGAAGAGAATCAATTATGTACACGTAGGAATGTGGGATATAACCTGGCTGGGCCAGGAATGGTAAGGATATCATTACCATAAGAATAAGCTTGCGTCTACCTAATTAAATATGTCTCTTTAATACTATGGGATAGTGTTGCTTGTGGTTTGGCTTAAGTTGGCAGCCCCATGGCTGCTGTGTCAAGGAGTTAAGAAGGAAGATTTAGTTATTAACAGCTTGTTAACATTAACAAGGAAAATTTAATGTAGACTTAAATTTAATGAAGGTTCCTTGAAGGAAGTCACAATATGTGCGCTTGCAATGGTGGTCAAGACTTTTCTGCCCATGCACTGGCCTAGCACGACAAGCAGAGACGTGGGAGAGAGAGGAGTGGAGAAAGGCTAAAGAGCCCACTCTTTTACCGAGGGTTGCACAGCAAGGTCGGATCCCCACATTACTCCCCCCCCCCTCCGAGACAGCAAAAGTAAAAGAAAAATGTAAACGCTGTGGCCGTTCATGCTTAAGCCGCAACAAACTGATATAAGTTACAAAAATATGGAAATTGAAGGCTGTTGCTGAAATAATAAGTATATGACGTTATTAAAAAAACGTATAGAAAAAAGTTTTAAAATGCAGCTTGACAAAAACATTACTGTTTGAATCGCAATACAAGACGAACTGGATTTGTTTGTAGTTAGTTACAATTAATGTTGGATACAATTTGTCCTAATGGAACAATAAATATATTTATATGTTTATGAACAGAGAGTTGTACGTAAGACAGTTTTTAACATAAATCCGACCCACGCAAGGCATTAAGGTGTCATTAATACGTTAAAAAATAAGTAAAAAAATAAGGTAACATAACACAATTTTAAAATAAGAGTACGTTATGAGAGATCACATCTGACATTATTGGGCTACTTAAAATACTAACGTAGGATAGTAGCAATCATGTAGTGATGAGACCTTAAGAAAAAAGAGAAATAAAACTACTTAAAACTATTTAAATCGTTACTGGGCGCAACAATACATGCTTTATTTTTACACTTAAAATTGCCAGGGTAAATTTTAAGTATTAGAACGGGCTCTGGAGGCAGTGTGCTAGAGACGGTGAGATCCAGAGTAGGTGCCACAAGATCTTTAGTTACAAAGTGAGCTGGCTTAAGCTTCTGTTTGCGCTGGTAACTGGTAATAAAGGAAAGATAGGCGTTAAAGATAGCAGATTTAAACTGCGATCTCTGATCAGTACAGACGAATTTTGGAGTCCCGAAAAGAGCTACCTAAGTTTATTGAAAGGCACGTAGGACCGTAGAGGCTTGGATGTCCTTAGGAGAGATGGCCTCTACCCATCGAGAGAAACGATCAATAATAGTGAGAATATACAAAAATCCTTCACAGGTTCTTAGAGGACCAACTATATCCATAAGAATATGACGAAACCTCTCGTCAGAGGACACGAACAGATCGGGTTCGTTAACAACGTGTTGAGTAATCTTTGATTGTTGACAATTAAGATACCCATGGCACCATGCTTTCGTATCATGGTGCATGTTGGGCCATACGTATTTTTCCTGGATGAACTGGTCCATGACATTGGTTCCAGGATACCGAGCATTGTGAAAGGCATTGAAAATGCGCTTATGCAAAGTTTTAGGAATATAGGGTTGAAGAATTTTACCAGTTAAATCGCAAAATAAGCGAAGATAACCGTGACCTAACTCTATGCTTTTGAGACTGAGCGAGCAGTTTTAAGATTCCAGAAAAGACTTTAGCTAGTCGTCGTGCTGCTGATGCTGTACGAGCTCTGGAATCTTTATGTGTGTTGGAAGTCAAATTATATTGATATGTGACAGAGCGTTAGCTGCGACATTGTCAGGGCCAGGAAGGTGCTCGATTTCTGTCAAAAATTAGGAAGTAAAGCAAATCTATGAGCGCTGTTGCAGGGAGGTTTTGTCAGACTTCTGTGTAAAATTATAGGTTAAAGGCTTGTAATCAGTAATTACTATACGATTATGTTCCTCAAGAAAATATTTTAAATACTTGATGGACTCAAAGGTAGCAGTAAGCTCTTTTTCATAAGTGCTATAGTTGCACTAAGCCAACGAAAACTTGTAAGAAAATAATGCTAGTGGCTTCCAGATTCCATCAAGCAATTGTTCAAGAGTTGCCCCCACAACAAAATCAGAAACATCAGTAAATAGACGCGTGGGAGCGGTTGTAGAAGGACGCAAGAGTAGGCAAGCGGTCATGACACTATCGTTAATGTCATCAAATGCTTTGATGGATTATTCTGTCCAATCAATTAGCCAGTGGTCATTTTTTTTAGAATTGTGCGTAAGTGCGTAGAGGGGACCCTGAACTGATGCGGCATTGAGGACGCCGCACCGATAAAAATTTACAAGGCCCAAGAACCTTTGGAGCTTAACGACCATCTAAAATCTGGGAAAATCGGCAATGGCCTTAACCTTCTCTTTGCACGGCCTTGAGCCGTCTTTGTCAATGAGGTGGCCCAGAAAAATGATTTCCGATTTGTGAAATTCGCATTGGGCTAAATTAAGGTGGAGGCCGAATTTTTCGAGACGTTCAAAAACCGTCTTGAAGTGAGAATTGTATTCCTCAGAAGAGAAAGAGAAGACTAGAATATCGTCAAGATACACAGAAATAAAGTCCAGATCACCCAAAGCCTAATTGATGTTACTTTAAAAGGACTGCGATGCGTTGTGGAGGCCAAAGGGCATGAAAACGTACTCAAACAGACCAAACGGGGTCGTGACTGTAGTCTTAATAATATCTGTGGGCGTGATAGGGATTTGATACTAGGCTCTGTACAGGTCAAGTTTTGAAAAAACTTTCTTACCTATTAAAAGAACAGAATAATCGTGAAGATAGGGTATGCGGAACTTATCGGGAACTGTGCGACAGTTGAGATGGCAATAGTCCCCGCCATTTCTCCAAGAGCCATCCTTCTTGAGCACCATGTGAATTGGGCTAGCCCAGGGGCTCTGGAAGTATCTGCAAGTACCACTTTTCACGAGTTGCTCGAATTCTTCTTTGGCTATTTGGTACTTTTCCGGATCAAAACGACGAGTGCGTTCGATTACTGGTGTACCGTGAGTTTCTATGTGATGAAAAACATTCTTAGCCATAGCAAACTGAGCGGATTTTCCACCTGTGACTTTAGGAAAGTCCGCGAGAATTTGACAAGTTTGAGAGCTAGAGAAATAAAGATTAACTGTAGGCAGGACGGCCATTCTGAAACATCCAACTGAATAAGAGTTTGAATGAGGGTCAATGAGCCTGCGGCCTGAAACGTCGACAATTAGTCCAAAGAAGTGCAGGAAGTTTGCTCCCAAAATGGGGTTAGGAACATAAGCATGGAGGAATTTCCAGGGGAAATGACGTTTCAAGTGCAGATTAAGCGCCAAGTCTACCTCACCATAAGTGTGTATGAAGGAATGATTTGCTACGAAAAGTTTAAAGTCAGTAGGTCTGGCTGAAGGATTGGTCTTGGGCAGCAAGGAGATTTCTGCTCCTGTGTCAACAAGAAAAAGAAGACCTGATGAGATATTGTGAACGTGGAAATGTTTTTTCCCAGAGAGAATCTCTTTCGTCCCTTTCACATGGGGAGTCACGTCTACCTAGTTTTCCAATGGCTTGAGCCCCGAACAATTGCCCTTGCACCAAAAGGCTTTGTTGCCATACTTTTGCCGGATATAAAAAAAAGCTATCTTGAGTTGAATTTAAATTGGAAACGACTTAGATGCTTCTAGTATTTCTGTTGCTTGAGTAATTTTTCGATTTTACGATCTCGAACGATTATGTATTAGAGAGCCTATACCCATGAGACGATCAACACTTTGTTTCAATGTGGTTACACTGTTGGCAAGTTTTTCGAAAAATTCAAAAGATCCATCGTCTATGAAAAAAATTTGAGGCTTAGTCACCGAATCATGAGGTAAAGGCAAGGGTGAAGGTGTGGCCTGATTTGAAAGCTTGATAACAGCTGGGACATGAACGTTTTCAGATGCAAGAGAGTCGCAGTATCTCTCTGCTGCCTGTGCAGAACTGTATTTCTAGTATATAACCAGTAGGGTGTGTATAAATATATATACAAGCAGGTATGGAAAAGAAAAACATGCAAACACTTTCGAATCGCCTTGCTGGGCAATGCTGTTAGCTGGCGTGACGATGCAAAAATGCTGCACAGCCACGAGCGATGTGCTGATCAAGTCCAGATGGGCTTAACTAGCTTGGTAACTTGGGTGTCGAGAGGCCGAGATGATGTTATTTTGGAGAGTCATCGACTAGGTATACGTGTGTGCACCAGGAAGGCTGGCTCTTGATTGTTGACAACAATGTCTGTTACTGCATAAACTTGTTGCTTACGCTTTCCATGAAGTAGTAAGAGAACTTCCTTTTTTTTTGAGAACGTCAGGGTCACCAATCTGGGATGGTGTTGTCTGTGGTTTGGCTTGAGTGGGCAGTTCCATGGCTGCCGTATCCAGGAGTCAAAGAGGAAGGTGAAGTAATTAACTGCTTATTAACATTAACAATAAAAGTTTAATGTAGACTTGAATAAAAGGCTTCTTGAAGGAAGCTACAATATGTGTGCTTGCAATAGTGGTCGAGACTTATCTGCGCGCAGGGGCCTAGCATGACGAGCAGAGACGCAGGAGAGAGGAGTGGAGGAAGGCTAAAGAGCCAACTCTTTTACCAGCGGTTGAGCAGCAGGGTCGGGTCCCCACAACATCTCTGCGGCACGCAACCAAGACCTCGTATTTACTTAATTTACCTCCTATATGTTTTCATTTAAACAAGATGTTCGAGCAGTTTGTTCTATGATTTTGCTCTGTCTCAATTGCTTTCTTACCCTCTTCTTCTTGTCTTCGCCACCAGAACACAGCAGCTGCAAGACTTATGTACACTTTTTTTTCTTTCTGTCTCTCTCTCCCTCTCTCTTTCCTTCTATATATTAAAGACCTGTCTGACATCGGTTATCAGCATCACCACTTATATGCAGATGATTATTGCTTCTACGGTCATGATCCCATCCATAAGGCACCGTGCATCGTCAGTACTGTAAGCTTTATTCCTTGTAAAATCAGAGAATAGGCAATAAAAATGGTTTAACTATGTATGATAAAAAAAACTACCTTAAAGTAATCTAAAGTAGCAAAAAATATTGTAAGATTCCAGCTTGCTTGGGTAGAAACGCGTTCTTTTTACCAAAAAGCACCAAACTGTTGTTGGTAAAATTTCTTATATCACCACATCTGAATTACTGTGCGTCTCTTGACTTGGGACTTTCTGATAAGTTTTTTATTAGATTGAGTAGGTGTATGAATGCTGCATTAAGATTTGTTGTTGGTCAGAAAAAGTTTCAACACATATTACCCACATTTCTCAGATACAAACTCATACCATGTAAGCAACGTTTTAAGTACCTTACACTGCATTACTTGGTATCTTTTCTGAAATCAAATATGCCTCCATACTTATCTAGCTCACATCATTTGTTGAACTAAATGATTGAGTGACAAAACAGTGTATTGTTGACTTAGTTCTGAAACCAAGAATATTGGATTTTTATGCTAGTGTATTTAAAATAGCAGCAGTAAAGCTCTAGAATAAGATTCTGGCCACTGTTCAAGCTTGTTGATATGTGTAAAAATGAATATGCCACGGCTATTATGGCCTTGAGTCTTTATCTATTGAATAAATAAATCTAAGTCAAAATCTAAACCTTTCTCAACACTCTCTCCCTCTACAATCTACGCACCATCTTGAAACCCTCTCTCACTTTACTCTCTATCTCTCTCTGTACCACACGTCCCATAACAATTCGTGAAAGTCACCGGAACTTTTACTGTCTGCACTTAGGCGTCCACCTTGAGACTAACTCTTACAGTGAGCTCTCGCTTTGGACATGACTGCTGTGGCTGCTGCTGATACGTATCTCTCCTCACAATTACTCTCAATCCAGCAGCTACAGTGTTCCTCAGTAATCGTATACGAATTTTTCTCGCAAGCGTGGTGGCCATTTTTGCATCATTACAGTGTTTACTGGCTGACAGCGATTGCTAAATACATCATGTTTTACCTTAGAACCTATAAATCTATATGGTTTTGCTTATGGATACTCTTGCTTTACTTTTACAATACCATAGAACCTTCAAGGAGGGAGGGAACATGTCAGTTTATTGTATAGAAGTAACCTTTATTTCAGGAATTATTTTTTTCCTGTTATTTAATACTGTCACTTCAATCTTTTAAAAATCTTTGTTCTAAAAATTTTGTAATTAAGTAGAAGTTTTATAAAATTTGTACTCAAAACATATTAAAAATATGTAAGCTTTTCTTAGAAGATAAATAACTGGTCAATAGTTCCAAATTAATTTATGTTTAAAAAATTGATTCAACAGCTTTGCAAAGAAACTCGAATCATTATTAACTAATGAAATATTTCTACTAACTGAAATAAGGTTTATATCTTACATAGTTGCCCTATCTTTTGTTGTTTTGATTCATAGTATTGTTTGACTTGAATTCGTTGTGTTTGAATAAGTAGCTCTTGGTATACTTTCGTAAGTAAAGAGCCAGTTGTTATCTTATTTTTTTAATTTCTGGCTGCTAGATAGAAGTATTAGTTTTCGTTGATAAGTAAGCCGTCAATAAGTTAAACCTTTGTCAAATTCTATTAAAAATCTGCTGAAACACCAATTCTCGAGATTTTTATCATAAATCTCGGGTAAGTTAAACAATGTACTGTTTAATCATGAAGTAAATGACCTTGACAATTAATATTATAATGTTTCAGAAATTACATAACAAAAAATTTTAAACATGATTATTGGGTAAAGGGTTCTTATGTAGATTTTGAAATCAATAATCAGAGGAAGTGGGTAAGGATACCAACGTATACAGGCAAAAAAGTTTGCGTGTGAACAACGTGACACCGATGACTGTATGAATTATTGCAATTTTGGCAATGACTTTAATTTTTAGTACACTTACCCACATTTTTTACGACATAATTCAATAAAAGAAGTTCTTATCTAATTCACCTGTAAACTGAAATATCTGAAACTTTTAAAAATGTTTGAAAATGGTTTATTTAAAGGTGTCTGCCATAACACTCCATCAGTTGAAACAGTAAACCCTAAACGTTAATTTCTTAAGATTTAGTATAGTTAAGGATATAAATAAGGGTGGTAGATTCAGCGTGATCTAAAGTATCTAATGATATATTTGATTTAGCAACGCTAGGGCAAAAGAGTCTCCTTAAATAAAATCTTTATTTGATCTCCTCATTAAGTTCTAATGGCTTTTTGAATAGATATTACAACTGAATCTAAATTTTAGTTACAATGAAAGTAGCTGTAGCAGGAAATTAAAGCATAAGTACGACACTTTTTTAATAGCATTTACATGTTTTCCTAGAATGTTATAAAAAAAAATCCAATAATGCTTTTTACCTGCACTGAGAGAAAAAAATGGTTAAAATTACAGTGCTTGATGGGTAATCTAGTATTGTTTGGTTATCTAGAGGCTTTTTACTATTTAAACAATAATTTTTAATGTTCAGAGAAATAATTCTCATTGTAGTTACAGTGATTTTTACTGTTGGTATAATAGAAATTACTATACGGGATGGTAAAAAATAAGTTGGTAAAACTTTAAAGTCCTTAGACAGCGGAGTGACATTACCGTTCCAGAACAGTAATTTTTATTATTTTTTGTCTCAGTATATTTTGGTCGTTTCAATGCTACCGTTGTTTTCAATGGAGGTATGCCCAAAGTTAATAAACATTATGCGAGCCAAATCGTGTTCTACAGGGTATTCTATTATGATAGATATCTTTTGCTCACTTTTATTTCTGTAGTATACTGCATGAGCTTACCATATTAAATGTTCTGCCAAAACAAGCAGAAATAAGGTATGTATTTAAGGTTGATATACTAAGTAAATGTATTTTTTATTAAAATGTACCTTAAGTATGAAATTATGTTACGTGATAAGTAGTAAAGACTTCTTGAGAGTACTTAGTACCTCCTGAAAACCTACGTAAAGCTGTTACTCCTCAAAATTTACACCTGTTAATATAGATATCATACCACATTTTTTATTCCAGAAGGTTTATAAGAAAAATCAAAAAGAGCAGCTTAAATGAGTTAACAATCTTGTCAAAGTTTTAAGAAATAATTGTGGTATACAAAATGGTAGTTAAATTATACAGCATGTTCATTTTTCAAACATTGTTAGTATAGACGAAAAAGACTTAAGCTGAGGTACTTATCAAATTTATACTTAGCTTTATACTTAGTTTTACTGTCTGCTTTATGGCTATCATAACTAGCCTAAAAAATACAAGAAAGTTGTGGCAGCAGGTGTTTTATTTCGAATGCTGGGTCTTAAGACGTTAAAGATAATTTAAATATTTTTTTTTTCCGTCACTTTTTACTCAGTTTATCGTTCAATCCAATAACTATGTTCAAATCGCTGTGACACTGAAACATACTAAAGAAATGTTTTATAAAAACTAGTGGCTATTGTTTAACAATTTAGTTTGTCTGTACGTTAGAGGAAAATTCAACTGAGCACTATCTGCTTACATACGCTTGTGGCATTATGCTAGCCTATGTAACTATGTAAGCACTTGAGCAGTTATGTAATGCGTAAAGAAAAAGTTCAAAGATACTAGAAACATACTGATATAACTTATGTCTTTTCTGTTGTTGTTAACATAAGTTATAACCAATTCCAGTTTTATATTAAAAATTGACAATTTTGGATGTCTCTACATTAAAGAAAAAGTTCTGATTTTCAAAAATATGAAATTTTACCAAAAAAAAAAAAAAAAAGTCTACCGATAAATTCGTATTTTAAGTTTTATTGAAGTTTAGAAGTAGTTGAGCATGAAATTCATTGCTTTACTAAAAAAATAGTTAATAGTGTTAAATACAACACACTCATTACACTTTGTCATACTTTTTAAAGTAAATATGAAACAACTCACTTCTCATATCTAGGAAATGTAAAGAGAAAAAAAATCCAATAATCATGCAAAAAAATTATAAACTATTCAGTCACAGGGATTTTAAACACATGTGTAATATGCGTGCACGTGTTTCGACACATGCGTCTCTCTGTGTGTTGCAGCTTCGAGGAAGGCAAGTCGGACAAGGAAATTTTGGACAATCTGCTGCTGTCAACGCGCTACGACAAGCGACTGCTGCCTCCAGTGCAAGGTACACTGCGGCCCCCACCTCACACTCGCCAGTTAGACGACAACAACATTAATGACACCCCCAACGATCGTGAATTAGCACCGATGCCACCTCGATACCACTCTTCTCACTGGCCAGCATCCAAGGACAATCACGCTGATAATTCCCAGCACAATTATAATCATGGTCAACATAACCATCGACACTATCACTACTATCACAAAACCATTCACGATACTGCACAGTTACCATCATCATCGTCACCAGTACCACACAACCACAGCTCTCAGCTCACTCTCCATCAAAAGGGTACTTTGCTATCGTCAATATAGTTTCTACAGTTTGTTTATTTTCTCCCTGATTTTTTCCTGCTAATTGTAACCTTCTAATTTTTACTGTATGCTGAATTCGCAATCTGATTTTTACTTTTCGTTACTTATTGCTGATAAATTGCATTAATGCACTGCATTGGCTGAGCTTAAATCGTATACAGCTATTGCAAAGAATATTACGATCTTCTCTCCTTCAGTCTCATCTGATGATAGCATTCGAGTTTATGTTTAAAGTGCATACTACTTAGTACCTAAAATATGTAGAAATGAGCAAAGGTTTCTGTTAAACATTTTCATTAAATTCTTATTGAATAACGTCACATAAAATTTTTTTTCTATCTTAGATATTTTTAAACTTTGCAGACTTTTATTCAGCCCCCATAAAAAAAAGCAGAACTCGCTGACGACATTTAATATACTGTTCTGCATTACATGTGACGGTAAAATTTTTTTATTCAGTAGTAAGTATAATCTTATCTCGTTAAATTACTTACCTTTAACAAAAAAAGCTGATGTACAGTACTAAATCACTTGCAAAAGGGCCATACGGAAAACTGAAAACTGAATTTAAACATAATAATAACTTTAGAAGCGAAACTTAAACGGACCAAACCTCATCCTAGTCTAAGGAACCGATCTATTACTCAACACATTTTTACATCTACTAATATTAAAGTACTACTGAAGAAGGTTCGATCTATATCATCGACAATGGTTGAAAGCTCTTATTGAGTTTTTGATTGATTATATGTGTTATTAAAAAAAAACTACGTTTGTTTGGCAATCTCAACCATGTAGTTATTAGGATATTTCAAAATAAAAATAAACAACTTAACACGGGCTGTTATGGAAAAATTGTTATGACCTAAACATGACCTACCGTAGTAATGGCTAAAAAATTGAAAAAATATGTTTGAGGAAATCCACAAAAAATATTTCGTTTGTGTCCTCCATTTTAATAAAAAAAGTTCTTTTGAGGCACATCTTCGAGATAAGGCTCATTTGACTCGGTTCAACGGCCTTCCTTGCGGATAAACTACTTAGAATTTGAACGGCCTTGGCCTTGTTTACTACTCTACCAAAATATGGATCAATGCATGTGTATGTACGTAGCAGGTGACAAATTTATATTTAGTGTATTAATTTAAGTTTGAGATGTTTATACTATTTTATCACAATATAGGATTAAATGGGTGATTAATGTATGGATGATTATTATTAATACTAAGGATGATTTATATATTTTAATACCCTCCAGGAGATAATTAGAAAGAAATAAGGACACGGTGGAAATGCTCTTGGTGTCAGCAATAATAGTGCTTTTACGTGAACTATTTCGGAAAGATTTTTAGGTGCCCATGAAAGGTGTACTTATCTTGTGCCCTTCAAGTCATTTCCTTTTCACGGGGACTAGTTATTTTCACTGTTGTCTTTTCATTGATTAAACGGTGATTATCTTAATCACAAGATAGTCACCTATATGATTTTTTCAAAACGAAGTAAAAGAAAGGTAGGAAGCGTATGGATGGAAAACAAAATTCAGGCTACGAGCCCAAAAGCCATCTTCACTACATTCATACGTATATATAAGTACTAAAAGCAAACATGAGAGGAAATTACTCCAAAATTAGAGTTAAATTTGTTATATCTGAAATTTTACCAATCCTTAAATATTACTAAAGGAACTTATCTCTTACAATGATAGACAAAGCAAGTTTTATGTGACACAAGTATATATTAGCTTGGTTTTGGTAGAGTTACAGAAGAAAGACAGTGAGCTATAGGATACGAGACTACCACTCGCTATCGACTCCTTGCTGGAACTGCCGCTCTACGCTTATTCTCCTCGACGCTTTGATTTGTTCATTGAGCCACCTATTCCGCTACAATCACGTGATGTCAAATACAATGTGCTTAAGATCTATGACCCTCCGATTTTGATTATTATCCGTAGTTATTCAAGAGAAAATCAGAATTCTTTATAGTAAAAATAAAAACTTTGGTGCAGTTTAAAAGATTGATACATTAATTTATGCCTTAGGAATAAGCTATTCAATGTTTTTTCAGTGATGCCATGAGCTTACCACACCCCTGACTCAACTTCGCCATCTTGATGGAAGAGTGTACATTGTGTATGATTAGCTGTTACACTACTATCGCAAATACAAAGTCCTAACATATGTTCATTAACATAGTGTAAATAAATATAAAACTTCACATACTTTTTGCAAAACTATGAGATGGCCATGTTACAAGTCACAGAATTAAATTGTATCAACAAATACTGCAAAGCTTTCTTTCAAACTGGGTGATCTATTTTAAGTAACATTGGGATTTTCTTATAGCCCTTTTTCACAAGAATAGCACTAGAATGGTAACGAATCGATGCATTAAGGCTGAAAAATGGACAACCGAATTATTGCAAGCCTATATTTTTCTTTTTAAATGGAAACTGTCTTTCTTTAACTAGGTCTCAAACTCTAGGTCTCAAAGCTTGTCAACTTACATGAATACAATTGTTTTAGTTCAATTTACTTTACTCGAATAAATATTTATTTAGGTCAGTACTTAATTTTTTATATAAATCAAAAAATTGCTCATTTCAACTAACATTGTAAGATATTTGTAACATAAGTAATTATTTAAAACTATGGAATATGTATTTGAAGCTTAGCAACAGATTTTTTTGAGTAACATAAGTATTCAATAAATTAAATACCATTAACTCCACATGATTTAAATATATTCTTGATTATACCATAAATTGCTTATTTAACTGATTGAACATTTGTTTCATGAGATCTTGAATATTTATTTAATTAAGAATAAACAATTAACTCTATGATTAAAAAGGATTTATATAAAATATATGAAAACAACTAAATAACGTATTCTTGTAGTCAGTAGTTATACTTAAAAGATCTTCATATTAATTTTGACTTAAAATATACTTAATAAATTATTCAATATTGTACCACATATTAATTTCTTACTGAACTAATCATTCTGACGAAAGAGGTAGTTATGCTGTAAAATTAACTTATCTATCGGATCAAGACTAATAGTTTTTTTATAAGATATGAAATAAAAGAATTTTTCTACTCTGGGTGTTTTTTTAAGCTTAGTGGGAAAAATAGAGTTTACATCTGGTGTGCACAGAATTCGAGCGAACATAATGAGTCCTTTGGGTCCTGCATCGCAGGTTTCTCGGGTCTAGTGCTTGCCCTAGGAACATGCGCTAATAGGTACGAAAACTACTATTAATTAGACCTAAGCAAATAGTTATTTCATTTTAATTATTGTTATCAATATAAATAACTAAATTATTTATTCCAAATTAAAGTAGCATATTCTGTCATAAGCAACAGAAGTATGTCATTTCTTTCTGAGTGTATGATTGTCAAACACTCGGGAATTAATTTTGTACAAAGAAACATCATGATTTTCTTAATAAGACTTGTTTACTCTGCTTACTACTAGAAAAACATTTAAGTTAGAAAGAAAATTATCTCCAAAGCCGTAAGCAAGGATAGTTAAGATGTAGACTTTGCCAAAACGCTTTTGTATGAGCTAAGAATGCGAGTTTTTACACAAGAAAAACGTGGCGCATTTGTCGTTAAAATCAGGGAACAAAAGTCGTCTTTTAGCCGGGATATTGTCAAAAGTGGTTTGACTAGAAGACTAGCACATTCATAAGATAAAAACTAATAAATTACTTTTCTTACCTTGTGCATTTTTGAAGGTCAGGTGTGCCCTCAGGAGAAAAATAGGGTTTGCTTCTGGTGCGCGTCCAATCAAGGTAAGAACAAGGAATCCCTTGGCCTTGGCGCTTACTCTGACAACATGCACCACCTAGAGTACAAAAAATACTATTAAATGATATGTTTTATTAAGTCATGATTGTAATACAAAAAAAAAGACTTTTATTCACTGTATTTTTTATTAAAAACGTAAAAAGATATTTCTACTATAAAAGATTTGTATAAGGTTTGTTTGAAACGTGTCCATTCTAGGACTTGGGTCATTAATGTACCAATACACTTAAAAGTCGCATCCAACCAGGCAGAAAATTTTAGGACACTTTTTAATCTAATCACTTTACCCAATTACCCACTAACCTAAGAGACTAAAACTCCAAAATCTTGAAACCCTGGTGTACTATACCCCATAACCTAAGAATCCTTTAGTTCTAAGCCACATAAATCGGGAACCACAGAGTTTACAATCACAAAACATGGAGGAAACGTATCTGAATGACTGTTAATGGCATTAGAAACTCTTTGGTTACCGTCTTATAAAGTTTTATGCTTTAGAAATTTTCAAGTTACCTCTAAAGTTACAGTACTATGGTTTACAAACTTAAAAGCCATTACATTTATGATCTTGTTAATCATTAAAGTATTTTTTTTATTTGATGAAAACAGATATGCATAGAGGTAGTTTTAATACATAGATATTATTAAGGGTTTTAGTCAGTGCTAAACTTAAAAACTAATGCTTTTTAGTTGACTTTTTATAGATCTTCTTCAAAAATTATTTATACTTTATTTTATTTCACTTTGTAGAAACATTTTTTATTTTTGTTGTTTTTCATCCGTTAACGTCAACCCAATTGTGTTCGTCTTCTGACATTTCATTAGCAAATCATAAAACTTAAGACTTACTATTAATGTGCTCTTTTTACGACATTTATATATTTTTTTTTTGAGTTTTGTTATACTTTTCATATCATATAACAAAAATTAATTCGAATGACAATGTTTTGTTGGTTTTTAGTTTCTTATTATCAGTATTCACAAAGCTGTGATAATAACTTCTACATAATTTTATTTACCTACGAAAAATTTAAAACATTTTTAAATTAAATCCCTGAAAAGTTCTACATAGTCAATAATAGTTATTTACATTACAAGAGCGGAAAATACGATTTCCCGTACGAGTGGTGATTTACTCACCCGAGTGGCTAGAGTTGGCGGAAACGAAAGCCAGTTGAGCACACGAGTGCATAGCACGAGTGTAATTGCAAGATAAGATTTACCGTTTCAGCTCCAAATCACACGAGTGCAAGAAATCGTCTTACATAAGTTGCGTACAAAATGTTTCGTAATGAATGTAAAAAAAATAGGTATAAAATTGATTTCAATTTTGAAAACCAATATATAGCAAAATTTTTTCTAGTATGTAGTAAAATCTTTTCCACACACTGCATGGTAAAACCTTTGCCACACAATTTTGCTGCACACTATGTGAGAAAATCAATTTCCGCACTAAAAATAGTGGGTAAAATATCTATTTTTACACACTATTGTACAAAATATATTATTTTATTAAAGTCAAAGCTTTCTAAGGTATACATCTTACAAGGTCAAGACAATTCTTTTATTATTTATCAAATAATAAGCCATAAGATTTCAATAAATATTATCTTACATTAATTACGCAAATATTTTAAAAAATAATTATTTTTTAGAACATTTTTATAAACTCACTTACACTGTGCTCTTTTTTATGATGCTTATACTATTATTTAATTTTTCTGTAATACTACATGTACTAAATACAAAAATTGGATCTTAAGATCTTTTTTTTACAATTGTTACTATCACCTGCCAACAAAAGTTAATATAACTAAATTTTACAGACATTCAACAAAAAAAATGTATTTTCATAGAAATTAATTGAATAAAGTACATAATTCTGACGATACATGAGCATAAAATATTCAAAGGTAGGGACTATGAAGGTATTTTGGGAGCTGTAAGGAGTATGAGCTAAATTTTGTTGGGATAGTAAGTAATTAGATTATTGTTAATAATTAACAAAAATTGTTTTTTTTTTTGTAATTGTAGGGCCTGTGAAAAAGAAGTCGAAAAATTTAAGATATTTCCATGTTATATAAGGACTTAGCTAGGGCTCATGAATAACTTAGCTAATCAACTACCTAAAACCAAATTGTACATAAATATTCTTAATAAATCATAAATGTCATACATTTATTTGTAACAGCTATACTGAAAAAGTTAAGAGAAATTTATAAAATAATAGTTTTTTAAAATTCTATTAGTTGTTTATTCATTCATTACTAGTAAGACATTAATTAGCTTCATATAATTAGTCTATTTTATTTAACAAAATATCTTTTCATCAATACGTAAAATGATCTGAATAAAAAAAAATACTCAGTTATGATGTTTTAGAAAACTGAAAAAGTGTTCTAAAATTCTGAAAATGTAGAAAATGTAATACACTCAACTATTATAATGTATCTATTAAAAAGAATATTAAGGAAAGTGTTGTCTTATATAATTATGTACTATTTCAACAAATACTTTGACTTGTAACTTTTTGTACATTTTTTATTTTCCCACTCAAGGTAAGCTTTTAATAAGACCGCCCCAGACTAAGAAAAAAAAGTATTAGGTCGGCATACAAGCAAGTTCCAGAAACTGTAAAATTTAATGCAAAAAAATGAAAATCTCGATGTTTTAGAGCACACTCATAAAATTTAGCGTAAAGTCTCGTCAAAAAATCTTTAATCGAATAAACTTATGTCCTTTTTTTACATCAAATGCTCTTAAGTTATAAAAAGTTTTTAAACAAATGAGAATCTGAAGATTTTGCTTACTTTATAGAGAAAAAGCCTCTTGAAATTTTTTTGAAAAAAATTTTTTTGAAAAAATTTGTAAATCATAATCGTTTAATCAATTCAGATGGAGTTATGATAGTTGTAAGATAATGTCATTTGTAGATATTGTAGAAATCATTGTATTGAGTGATGCAACAATAAATTCTTTTGACTGTAGTTAGAGACGTGCAGTACAAGAAAGGTTTTAATAAGATGATTTTCAGTTGACAGTCTAAGAACTACCTTAAAAATATAAATAAAAGTGTAATTTATTATTTTTAAATTATTTTCTATGCATACTCTTGCTACGTCCAAACTTCTATGAGTGAAGGACGAAACTCGTAGATTCGTTCTACCAACAAATAAATTTAATTTTTGTTCATCAGGAACCAGCCATCAGCTCAAAGGCCATAATTGCTCTTATTTACAGTATACTTTTCTTGTAAATCGTTAACTTAGCGTTGTAGTGTTAAGTTTCACCGAATACTATGTGTGCAGTAGTGTTAGTGTGACATACGATAGCTGGCGTACTTACATGTTCCTTGATTTTCAATTTATTCATCAGAGTGAGAATCATGTGTTTATCAATTAAAATTCTGAATCTTAGACCATTTCATATAACTTAGTAATTGGAATATTTTTGAATCAAGAAAGTAAACTTAATTAACAACCAATTTAGGTCTTATCTAATTATTTAATAAACTTAGAAAAGCCGGAAACAGTTGACTTTATAACAGTACTAGCAGCCCCCCCGTCTCGGCTTCGCCCGAGACTTACTAAATGAAACGCCGTAGTGTGTTGACATGTAATGTGAAACGTTTTCATTAGAAATTTTACATATATTCCTGAGACATCTCAGAACAAAAATCTTCTTATTAGAAACAAATTTTTTCGGAATCCATATAGTTTATTTGGTCAAATAATAAGCTGTAAACATTAAAAAAATATAACTATGCTAAAAAGACAGATATGCATAGAGGTAGTTTTAATACATAGATATTATTAAGGGTTTTAGTCAGTGCTAAACTTAAAAACTAATGCTTTTTAGTTGACTTTTTATAGATCTTCTTCAAAAATTATTTATACTTTATTTTATTTCACTTTGTAGAAACATTTTTTATTTTTGTTGTTTTTCATCCGTTAACGTCAACCCAATTGTGTTCGTCTTCTGACATTTCATTAGCAAATCATAAAACTTAAGACTTACTATTAATGTGCTCTTTTTACGACATTTATATATTTTTTTTTTGAGTTTTGTTATACTTTTCATATCATATAACAAAAATTAATTCGAATGACAATGTTTTGTTGGTTTTTAGTTTCTTATTATCAGTATTCACAAAGCTGTGATAATAACTTCTACATAATTTTATTTACCTACGAAAAATTTAAAACATTTTTAAATTAAATCCCTGAAAAGTTCTACATAGTCAATAATAGTTATTTACATTACAAGAGCGGAAAATACGATTTCCCGTACGAGTGGTGATTTACTCACCCGAGTGGCTAGAGTTGGCGGAAACGAAAGCCAGTTGAGCACACGAGTGCATAGCACGAGTGTAATTGNAGTTAGTATGTCAATGAAAAGAATTGCTGAAGCCTTTATACGCTGGCAATGAATAGTATTCTTCATAGTCAATTTGTCACCTTAAAAAGTTCTGGAATCTAAGATTAAAAACGGTAGAGCTTTTTTTCGCGCAACATAAATTTTGTATAATACTCGTATTATAATGCTGTTTAGTACTCGTACTTTCACACAATCAAACTAAATAATATTGACTTTTGACTGGTTCTTCATGCAAATGTTACATTAAATACAATAATGCCTTGCTATGTCGAAAGAAAATGAAAACATATAGGGCACAATTTTCATCCACGTTAAAAAGGTTCATATATACAGTACTAAGCAATAGTCAGTATTATTTAGTTTGATTTTCTTTAAGTACGAGTACTCAACAGTATTATAATACGAGTGTTATACAAAATGTATCTTGGGTGATAAAAAACTCTACCGTTTTTATGCTAAGATTTTAGAGTTTTTCAAGGCTACAAATTCATTATAAAGAATATTATTTATTGCTAGCGTATTAGGGCTTCAACGATTCCTTACATTAAAATGTTAACTCAACAATACATCAAACTAACCTTACCCTTTATTTTGTTAAAAGATATTTTTATGAAGATATCATAACTTTTCAGGAAAGTAATATTTTTAATGTTTGAATGAAAACTTAATTACATTAGATATCGTTCATACTAGGAAGTACTGGCTAGAAACAAAGTCTGTACAACAAAGCTTCGGTGATCTACAATGGTCTTACTAAATCTCGACTTAAAGTAGCTTATATGAAGATGTTTTCAATATATGAATAAATGCAAATCTGTACAAATAATTTTTGAATTTACTAAGCGAAAAAAAAAAATTCTTAAAAATACTGTCTTAGAATTTTCACCTTTAATGTTTTTTCCTTTTTCTATCTGTTATTTAACTACTTTATCATATGATTAGCGGCCTTCCGTCTTGGCTTCGCCCGAGACCGACAAAATGGAACACCGTAATGTGTTGACTTGTGATGGAGAACGTTTTCAGTTAGAAATTTTATATCTATTCCTGACACTTCTCAGAACAAAAATCTTCTTATTCAAAACATATTTGTTCGGAATCCATACAGTTTATTTGGTCGAATAATAAACTGTGAAAATTAAAAAAATTTAATTTTGCTGAAAAGTACGGTGCGTTTCTTACGCCATAAAATAATCGTTGGCCATACAAGGCGGTTGATTCGCAGTTTCTCCCGTATAGTTTATGAAAAGGGCTATTTTTAAATCTGTTAAGATTAAAACTTCCAAAAAAAATGTACTTAAAAAAAATTCTCTTACCTCACAACTTTATTACCAGAGAAACAAAGTTCTGGACCTTAAACTCTACATTTTTTATTGCCACAAAAACACAAATACATTTTCTACTTATTTAAAAATCTGAGTTAAGATCTTTAAAGATATCAGATATTGCTGTGAGGGTACAATGAAAAGCTGCAGATCTCTCTCGTAATGGATTCTTTGTTTATCGATTTTGCCACTGCTGTTCCGATCTCGATAAATTTTCTACGTCAGTTTCTTAACGCTTAAAATTGTATTTATTAGATACATTTGAAGTTTTTCTTCTAATTCACCCTCTTGCGACTTTTGGCATGCTTAAGACTTTTGTGATCCCTAAAGGCTGTTTTCTGTCAACTTTGTTAAGTTTTAATATAGTTGTTGGCAAGGTAGTTCGACGTCCGATGGCCCTAAAAAAGACCGGTGATCTTATTAAGTAAACTCTTTCTTGACTTCAGTTAACAGCAATTGTGACTACCTGGATACCTCAGGATGATCTTCTCTGACCTGCTGTTGAAAACCCAGACTGATCGGGAGAAAAATTACAAAGTCCGAAGCTTCGGAGCTAGTTGTAAAGATCTTTCCCAACGTCTTCTGGTATAACGTCGAAGACGTTGGTGTCTAAAGCACCTTTTTTATTTGCAGATTCAGTTGTTTTGGTAATCTTAGATGGGGAGATTGGTTAGCGACACTTGTCCAGTGGAGGCTGTCCCGTTGGCTCAAGTTTTTTTTCCTTTATAGCTGTTATAGGTTTGCCCAACGCAGACCTTGGAGAGGATCGGTGATTCCTGGTTGAATGCTTCGAGTCGAGAGGGTATTATAGGGTCGTCGGTCACTGGGGTTCCCAGCCTTGCGAAGAACAATTCCGCTCGTGACGACTACCAGTGAATTTCTGACTTGGTTTAATGGTGGCCGTCTTAGTTAACATAGTCTTTTAGTCGACGAGTGGCTTCCGGAAATGGTAGTAAAAATGTATTTGTTGGCAAGGTAGCTAACACATAGGTGGCCCTTAAAAGAACCGATGAGATTGATGGTTAAGTAGGGAACGTAAATACTCTTAATGGCCCTAAAAAGCGTCAGTGGTGAAACTTCCAGCTTTTCCTTATTATGACTCTGACCCTTGAAGTCTCTATGTACAGACTCAGTCAAAAATTATTAGCTATTATTTTAACTATAAAGTTAAAAGTATTTTTAAATCATAAACGAAGAAACAAAAAAATGTTACTGTTGAAATTTTCTTATGTTTATTGTTCAAAAATACTTGAACCCCCCACTTTTAGTGTTATTATACGGATAATATCATCTTATAAGGCTGATATACCTTACAAAAACTAAATTTTTGAGACAATTCTGTTAATTAAAATTCGCTAGAAATTTTTAGATGTAAACAGCTACTTTTTATAGGTGTTATTTGTTCATGATTATAGCTACTTTGTAGTCGATTATAGCTATTATTGTAGCTGATTATAGCTATAAATACAGCTATAACTTATAGTTAAAATAATAGCTAATAATTTTTGACTGAGGAAGCTGTGATGGAGGGAGGGTCGCCGCTGACCAAAGAATATCTCATCTTCGGGTCATTCCCCGGATAACCCAACCGCTCATCGTCAGACGGGAACACGTGGGTATGCACGTCGGGGACACGACCACTGCGAAGAAAACTGTAGTGGCTGCCCATGCCCCTCAGAGCTGTCTTCGCTGGCTTCCATTTGTAGCCAAAAATTCTCTGACTACACCAGGCGGGATGGTAGGACGCGGCCACACAACTCTGAAGAGTTGGAGCAGGTTGTGCTCTGGGTAGATACGTCTTCTGGTATTGCGCTGGAGACGTCATTGGTTAGAATAATTGTTTATTGGTGGTACTTGTCAATCGTGGCGATTTAGAGTGAATGGAGACCTAAGTCCCTTCCTCCTTAGAGAAGAGTGTCGTCCGTAACCGGGATATCCAATTGCACGACTTTCATATTCATTCTCTATGCAGTTCGATGAACTGCCGAGTGACGACTGCACAATTGTTGGAGATGCTCTGGCGTATTATAACCACACTTATTTAATTCTGTTGCAGGTAGTCTCGATTTTATGTCAACGCCACCTAGCGGATCCTACTTACACGAGAGTACTCGTGGCGATGACAATAATTAGGCTACTAAACTTTTAACGTCAGAATAACGTACGAAATAAGTTTACAGTGGCTCAGTTTTCTCGAGCCTTGCTCACATAGCTTAGTCACCAAACTAATTATTATTTTTGCTCGAAATTCATGCTCCTAACACGTAGCTTAATCACTGAACTAAGTCTTACATCTACTTAAAAGACGCAACAGAACTTACTCTTAAACCCTTATAGTTACTTTGAAGCACTTGATGAAAGAGAAGAGGCCAATACTGTTATGTACGAGGAGTTTTTGTACTCTTGCACTTAAGGAAGACACGTCAGATTGGGGATTCGAGCGACCAATCAGAGCTTAACCTAATTACTGTCGATTGACACGAGCACAGTCGTGGTGCAATAATTACACAGTAACTAATGGTTAAGACTGCTGATTTCTCGAATTTTACATTGAGTACAAGTTGCTGTCAAAATCGTGTATGATATTTCTTGTAGACATACGCAGTAAAAAGTGTTAAAATAGTTGATTATTCACCTTCATGAATGTACCCCTGATAATTAATGATGTAAGATGAGCGTTTTAGAAGATTGTTGGAGGTTGCACGCGTAGTTTGAGTTTTGCGACGATAGCTTGTTTTAAAAGTAGTAAGTTATATATCACGCGATTGCAGAAGTAGATGTACAACTCGATGTTTGAAAATTGCTGAACTTTTGATTCTTATAACTTGAAAACGAAACTCTGTGCTTCAATGTAATAAATATTCAATATATGACATGGCATGTCACACTCTCACATCTTCACCTACTTCACTGATTAAGTACTTACACTCACATTTATTGTTTTAAGATATTTACTGCAGAAGCTATTTTGGAAAGATGAGAACACCTATATGGGTGCACATATACTTGACTTTTTATTTTACTGCACTAATAATTTGTGAATCCCTCGGAAAATTTAATATAATACTTTTTTTATGGTATTGCATTATACAGAAAAATTGGAGGAATTAAATTGAACGCTTCTGTATTTATTCAATTATTATGTTACTCTTTTATAAGATGAGGTGTTGAATTAAATTTTCTTTAATAGCCACACTTATTTTTTGCATGCATGTTTTGATAGAGCACGTTAGAAATGAGAAGGTGCATTTTTCATAATTCTATCAAACTGTTTAGTACGCTAAAACTTTTAGAGAAAAGCTCCAAATGACTTAAAAATTTTTACACATTTAACTTTGTGTGTAGTTTTATAAAAACCTTCATGATGTTGGGTGTGCTCCTAGTTAAAAAAAAAGATTAAAGGCTTAAAGTAGTATCTTTACATTCATACTTAAAACGTATCTTTTGATATTTTGCCATGCCATGTTTGGAGCCTTTGTTAAATAGCCATTAAAAACTTGTATATTTAACAACACTTAAAAGAAAGTATTTATTGCATTGAAATTAAAGTTAAATATATGATTAAATAAACTTATACAGAAAAAATCTTTTTTTATAGCATAGTTCCATAGCAATATGACA
Source organism: Copidosoma floridanum (assembly GCF_000648655.2). The sequence continues at coordinate 2,864,256 of NW_019384242.1, read as the reverse complement.
TTTTGGTTTAAGAATTTTCTAACAAATTATACACAAAACAGTGTTGCAAGAAACTCTAACACCAAAGTTATGTAATATACAAAAAAAAAATTTACATAGTCATTAAAGTCATGTAAGTAAGGATAACCTATGAATTTGATACTTCGCAGAGTTTAAAAGGTACTTGATCCATTTAATAAAACAAAAAACGAAAGAAGTTCTTACCATTTTTATTAGAGTAGAAGTTTAAAAAGAGGTTTTGAGTTAAGAAAATTAAAAAAGGTTAATCAAACTGAACAATAAACCAACTGCAATAGTTTTACCTTGTAGTAAAGGTTGCTAAAGCAAGTTTAGTGTCAAAGAGGATTTGGGAATAGGAGCTGGAAAAAATAATTTGCCAGATTAAATAATGGACAGACTAAAACAAGTTGTACTGATGATTTGAAGGGAATAAAGTGGTTCAAGTGTGATCGCGAAAATAAGGGGTAATTTTTTAAAGTGTAACCCAATTTAATTACAGACAAACTGAATTTATTTGACCTTATATCGACGGAGATTTAAGAGGGACCTTTTTAATCGACGTGGGGTGCTGAGAAGGAGTAAAGGATGGTTGAGATTCATTTAACCCAACTAAATAAAAAAATTAAAGAAATTTAAGTTATTTTGAGGGGGGTTGAGGAAGATCTGAGTGGCGGCTAATGACGTGGAGGGGGATGAGTAAAATGAATTTCCAAAATTTCTGTATAACACATATAGACATAAATTGAGATTCTGTTCAAGTGATGCATTCTTATTTTACAAAGGCTTAAATTTTTATACAATTGATTGTACCAATAATCCAATAACCCTTTAGTTTAGTTGAATCGATAGGTAGCGTCAAAGTGAAATTGAAATAACCCGCAATGAAAACGTATAAGTGTTGTTATAACAGGCCTAAATAACACACCTAACAGACAGTTGATCACCAACAGTGCGTGAAGCCTAGATTTGGAGGTCGTGCAGCTGGGTATCCTGAATACTGACGACACTGTTCTGTAATAGACAAGTGACTTACGTCGAACCAAATCCTGATCTACCATGATTAACTAGTACTCACTGATACTAAGACGTTCTAAAAGCTAACGTTCCCAGCAAAATACCAGGAGACGTCCCGCCAGAGCATACTCTGCTCTAGAAAGTTGCGGTTTTATGGCCATTTTTCCAGCCAACTTGGTGCTGCCACCGGAGCAGATTATATTAAAACAGCAAGCTAGAGAGAACATGCCTGAGTTCGAGCAGCCACAACAGCTTACTCAATAGTCCGTAGAAACGGTATGTCCACAGAGAAGGTATTCTCCAGGCCCACTTTCCTGGCTACCGATAAGCGGTTGGTTATCCGAGGAACGACCCGAAGACGAAATATTCTTAGGACAGTAACACGCCTCCCTCCAGCACGGTCTCCATATGCGAAGATTCCAAGGGTTAGAGTCAAGCTATTCGCACAGCCAGTGAAAGTCATCAGTGATCAAGAATAAAAATACGCAATGGCTAGAAGTATCACTACTAGTCCATATTAAGGGCCATCAAAAGTATTTATGTTCTCCACTTAACCATCAATTTCATCAGTTCTTTTTAGGGCCACCTCATGTTGAACTACTTTGTCAACAAATACATACTTACTACCATTTTCGGCAACGATTCATCAACTAAAAGACTATATAAAGCCGGCCACTATTAAGCCAATTCAGTTATTCACTGGCAGACGTCACGAGCAAACTTGTTCGTCGTTAGACAAGAAACCGTGGTGACTGACAATCCTACTTTACATGACTCCCTCGACTCTGTAAGCATTCAGCCATAAAATATCAATGCTCTCAGAGGTCTGCACTGGGCCAACGAAACAACTATGAAGGAAAATTGAACTTGGGCAAACGCAACAGTCTTCAACGGGCAAGCATTACAAACCAATCCCCCCACCTTAGATCACCAAAACAACTGAGCTCTACAAAAAAAGAAGGTGCTTTAGACACAAACGTCTCTGGCGTAACACCAAGAGACATTGGGAAAGAGCTCTACAACTGGCTCTAACGTTTCAGACGGTGTAGTTTTCCTCGCGATTAGTCTGGTGCTACAACAAAAGGCCAGAGAAGATTACCTTGAGGAATCTAGGCAGTCACGTTTGATGGAAACTTCAGTCAAGAAAGAGTTTTAGCTTGCTGGTCCTCTTTAGGGCCATTGGACGTCAAACTACCTTGCCATCAAATACATTACAACTTAGCAAAGTTAACAAAAAATGGCCTTTAGGGCTCACAAAAGTTTGAACCATGCCTATAGTCACAAGAGAGCAAATTGAAAGGAATGCTTAAATTACTTTAAATGTTTAAAATTTTTGTAAGTAGGAGATCAGATTTCCATTAGAACCATGGCAGTAATCACTTTAATCTTTTAGATTTTTAAATAGATTATGATAATGTGTGTTTGTATTTACTGTGGCAACAAAACATGGAGAGATTAAGCTTCAGGACTTCGTTGTTCTGGAAACAAAGATATAATATTAGAAGAAACTTTTTTTTAATTACGTATTTTTTGTCAGTTTTAAATATTTAAAGTATCAACAAATAGCGCTTTTTATTAATAATAATGTGAGAAAGTGCAAATCAACGGCCCTGTAAGGCCAGCCATTGTCTTATGACATAAGAAACACACAATACTGATCAGCATTACTAAATTTTTTCCACTTTTTACGGCTCACTATTTGATAAAATAAATTGCGTGGATTCTCAATGAATATGTTCTTAAGAAGAAAATTTTTGTTTTGAGAAGTATCAGGAATTGGTGTAAAATTTTTAACTAAATGCGTTTTACATTACGTGTCAACTTATTTCGGTGTTCTATTAAGTGAATTTCCGGCGACAGGGGGGGGGGCTGCCAGTGCAACTATATAATAAACTACGCACAAAGAACTCTTACACCGTGTGGTTAAGGCAAAAGAATTAAGATCAAAAAAAGTCTCTGGCATGGCAAAAACTGAAAAGAGTCCTAGAAATCTAAATATCATACCATACCTCATAATAAACTACACAATACAAAGAGGGAAGACTCAAGTGGTGAGTTGTGGGGTAGTTAGAGGTAACAGAGGTGTTTTAACACAATTTTTATTGAGTTAAATATTACAGATAAAATGAATAAAATTACCTTGCTGGGGGGAAGCGAATATACATACTAGTAGAGCTTCGACCCCTATGCGCTCCATACGTCGATCCCGCAATACTCTATCTTAAAATAATAAATAATAATATCTTAAAATAAGATCTTAAAATAGTCTGTGTAATTTAAAATAACGAGATAGAGCACGTTAGAANAAATTTTTTTGACAAAAAATGGAACTTTTGACACAGAAATTAATTTAATAAGTTTTGTTAAAATTTATAATATTTTTGGAACAATTAAATAAAAAAATTAAAATTTTACCTTAAGTATCGGAAATAATTTAAGTAGCTTAAATTTAACACTTTTTATTAAGTTACATTGACAGTAGGAATTTTGACTTATTACAACATAAAAAATGTTGGAATTAAGAAAAGTATAAAAAAAATTATTAGCAGAAATCATTATAATTTCGAAAATGAAAGTTGCAAGATGGTGTAAATATTAAGAATTTTGATAAAAAACAAAAAAATTGTATTATTACAAATAGTAAGTTGTTATCAAAATACAATAGTTTCGAAAAAAAATTTGTCAAGAAATGAAGGGATACATAATAAAATGTTATACACAAAAAACAAATTTATAAAACAAACGATTTTGGCGAACGTTTTTCTACTGAACGAGGGGATCATAAGATCTATAATTGGCCGTTGAAAAACATAATCAAAATTACTTATAATATTTTTAGGTGCCGTGTGACAAACTTAACCTTAAATTTCAAAGTTATGTGTAGTTTTTTTTTACTTACGACATTAGCACAAAACAACACAAAAGAAGAAAGATTCTTCAAATTCACAAAAAATATCTAAAATCATCATTGTTTTAAAAGTTGCTTTAATTTGTAATCATAGACTTTAAGTTTGTCATAATATACTTTAGCATTTAAAACAATTCAACTTGTGTTTTTGTCTTTGCCAAAATTTCGCACAAAAAAGCTCACTCTGTTAACATTCGAGAGTACCACTATTTTAATTTAGTAACGAAAACTTGGGTGAACCTGGAATGAGTTTGAAATAATTTAACAATAGGTTGATTTAACAAACTGTCACCTTAGTACTTAAAACGTTTTTTTAAAACTTATTTAAATCGCAATAATGGAGGCGAATCTTTCGAAATGTTAAAAACAGTTGACAAAAGACTTTCTAATATATTTAAAGATGCTGCTATTGCTTTAGGTTTATTAGAAAAAGATAGCCAAATTCGTAATATTTTTAACGAAGCATGCACCAATATGCTGTCACGCTAATAGAGAAAGTTTTTCGCTTGGTTTTTAATGTCTGACAATATTTTAATCAAAAATTTATAGAAAAAATTAAAATAACTTATTATTTAAAATTTGGAAAAAGAAAAAAAAATTGCTTCATCACAGGTGAATTCAACTTTAAAATTTGAAGAAAATACTTAACAAATTCTTAAAAAGCCTTAAAAATAGTTAGAAGAACATTACGTTATTTGTGGGATACAAAAATCTATTTTTGTAATCAATTCATTGTTTTAGAAGGAGATTTTAGAAGGATTCGTATAGTTTCAAATATCAATAAAAGAAGCATAATTATACAAAAAGTTGTTAAATTAGTAATAAATCATCATATTTTTTATCGTTATTTCATATTCTGAAACTAAATATCAATACTCATTTAGTTGACTAAACATTTTCAAGAATATGATAAGATATTGAAAAAAAAATTGAATTATAGCAAGAGCTAAATAAATGAAAAACCACCGACGTTTATTTTAAGATTTTCGGTAAAGATATAGACTTTTACTAAATAATACTGTTGCGAAGGATTCTATAGTCTTGGGGTGTGTACGAAGTAAATAGTCTAGGAACTCGTATCAACGTCTTTATTTATGAAAAAACGAGGGAAGAGCGCGTCGCGTGTGTATGACCTTCGTCCTTGCCGGTTCTAGCCAGAAAGAGCTCCCTTCAGCATCCTATGTGCTCAAGCCTCTACTCTTTCCTACTACAGTCATCTGTAGTAGGCCCCAAAAAGAGGGGGCGCACGTACGTGTAGCTATGATATCGTACGTGACACGTCCGAGGCCGCGCCGCTATGGTCCCCGATGGCGATTTTCTTTTTAATTTGTATGTTTGTGTTAGAGTAATTTTCATGTAATGTTGTTTGTATTGTATGTGAGATTTTTAGCATAGGAGTAAAAAGGTGGAGAGAAAAAAAAATCCTCTCCTTGTTCCTCCTTTACACAAATTCGCTAAATTTTTGTTTTGTGTAAACATTTGCTGTTTTTGTTCACGCTCTTCTCCCTTTATAATAAAGTACATTATTGCAAAATTCCTATTTATAAATCCATGAAGTGTAATAATCTTGAAGTTATTTCCACTAGTTATTAACGAATTATTCAATCCTCCTATAAGTTATTGATGTTTAATTTGTAAAATATGGCACTACAGTATGGTATACTGTATTGTATAATATTACTTATTCTTCTACTGTGGGTTCGATCACCATTTTAATGTTTTTATTAGTGTTATTGTTACAATTGGCTGCGCTACGAGCCTATTAGATATTTTTATGTATTGCGTTTTTTGCTTGTAAATTTGGTAACTAATTTATAATAAGCGAATAGAACTTAGATTTATGTATGTATACAAAATTTAATTTAATTTTTGTTTTTTCTCCTCTTATGCGCTAGGACGTTGCATATTGTTAGCTGCCAGAGGTGCACCTCTCACCACTACGCGTACTTGGTTTTGCGACGCCAATGGTCTTTGTATGGTCTGTAGCATTATTGGTTGCACTGTCACTGCACCCACTGCTGTGCCTTCACTTCCAGAACTGTTTCTTCTACCTGGAAGCATTCTGGCCAAATTTAGTATTAAGGGGCCCCCCCATTTTTAAAAATTCAAACGACTTTGCCTCCCTGCCTAATAATATTTCCACTGTCGTCCACGCGTAACCCTTGCAGTCTGACAGCTCTCCTTTTATTTGCACTATCTCGTATGCGTATGCTTGGTGATACACGCCACCGTAATGTTTTCTTATTTCGTATGTCCTTCTCTATTTCCGCGGGTATATTCTTGTTTTTGACATCTTTTAGGAACCACAGTAGAAAGAATGAGGGGCGGGGAAAGAGAGTGTTCGCTGTGTCGTCTTTGTTAACGTTCTATCTATGTTTCTATTTTTTTATATCTACGCTCATGCACATACATATGTACCTGAAAGGTAGTTTTCTCGAATACGACGCGACCCAATGCATTATACCATTCAAGAACCGTGTGCTTATTTTCAGTTGCGAGTGTGGCACTCTCTTTACAGATATCTATTTCCCCATACGCTATGCAGTATCCATACATCTATTTCTCGCTATTTTACTGTGACTACGCTTCCTTGTTGCCGCATGCTAAATGTTTTCTTACTTTGTCTCTATTGTTTCTATATTTTTTTCTTTTTCTTAATTTTTTTTTATTTTTTATTTTTCTCATTCTCGTTGATATAATTCAATAATTACACTTTATCAACACATTTAATTATTATTATACTCCAACAGAGGCATGTCCAGGAAGATTAACAATCTTGTGCCAGAGGCTCAATTGGCTTATATTAGTCAGTCTGATTTTTTGTTCATAAAATTTGTCCACTCCCTTCCTTCCATTCTTGTGTGTCATGTATGTAGCCATTACTCGAAGAGCTCGATATTGTCGGCGTAATCGAAAAATTCGGCTTTTGTCAGTTTAATGTATTCAGTTGTATCTTGCTCAATTTTCACTTTTTTTCTTCGATTAGTACTGCTGCTGGAATGTTACGGTGATTATGAAGGCTCGACGATTCCTTGCTCGAGCAATTTCTCTATCTCTTTTTTCATCTGTTCCTTTAGCCCTTATAGGTACCTATAGCGTTTCACCATTATGGGCTTGTCCATCGTTGTCATAATGCAGTGTTTCAATATATGAGTTGCTTTCAGTGGTTCTCTATCTAGGCCAAATATAAATCGATTATACTCTATGAGTTTCTGGAAGTGCGATTTTTCTCACTTATTGCAGCTTGAAAAACCAATAAGCTTCATTATTTTATCGTTTCTCGCTATTTTTCCTTTATCTGACAAACTACCTAAATTGTCAGTTTTCTTGAAATCACCATTGTTCCCGCCACTTGTACGATTATTTGTAATGCTATGTTCAACTTTATTTACTTTTCTTCTTTTTAGGCCACTTTTCTCAAAAAGTCTTATCATTGCCTCATTAATATCCTGAGCGTCGTCCCCTTTGACGCTAAATGGATCAGCCTCTCGCATCATCTCGCATTTAAATTACACAATTTCTGGTACAATTATGCTTATCGTTTTATTTAGTATGTTTACACACCCAGCATAAACTTGTTCACCATTATTTGTGGCTATGAAATTTCCGAATAAAACTCTGTCTTTCATTATTTGCAAAGGAATCTACCGTACTTTTACATTTTCGCTATTTATTCTGACGTGGGCATATATAACTTGCCTTGACGTGGCAAGAATTTCGAGCCTCTGTGGCTGAATTAAATTAATTCTCATTGCTCCTAATTCAAAAACATTTTCTGCCGCATTTATGCGGCCTTGATATAATTTTAAAATGTCCCATGCAATTGTACCTTTCCCATCCATCGGAAAGTCGCGTGGGACTACATGCAACCTACACATAAGGCCATTTAGTGGTATTTCAACTACACCTAACGTGCTACTCTCTCCATGCGTGACACCCACAGTTTTTAATCGACTCCTGACGTCAAAGAATGCGTTTGGAAAAACACTATGTTCCTTTATAATCGAAATTTCAGCTCCTGTGTCCACGTAAAATTTTGCTTCCCCACCTCTTAGTTAAGTGCTTGTTATAAATACTGAAGGAAGTATCCTACCTGCTAGAAATATATTTATTTTTGCTTTACGCTGAGGCTCGCTTCCGTTATCGTTTCGTCCTTTTTCCATTTGAGGGCTGTTTTAAGAAAAATTATGTCTCCTTGTCATCATATCAACGCTCGCACTCACAGTTAGTCACTCTCTTACTTGTACGCTTGCCATTTCTTTGCTGCCGAGTATTTTTGTTATCTTCTTATCTAATGGGGGATGCCCAGCGCTTGGGGAGCGCACCAAGCATCCTAGGAGTCTCAATCCTTCGCGCGTGACCCGCCCATCCTCGTATCTTTTCCATGATTATATCGAGTATTTCGGTTTCCTCGCTGGTTGCAGAGGTTATAACTGATATCCCTGGTCCCATAATTATTGTAATTATTTGTCTGTCGCTGATTATAATTGTTATTATTGGGCCCGTAATTATTATAGTTATTTTTCCGTCGTCCATTACGATTTTTATAATCATTATTTCATCGTGCATAACCATTTCCCCTATTTTGATCATTGAAATTCCTATCCTCTTCGATGGTCGTATTATTATCCCTATTATTATTCGATGGAGGGCAACTATTGTTGCCATTAAAGTTTCTATTGTTATTATTATAACTATTATAATTGGATGTGTAGTTATTATGTTTGTTATGATAATTTCTAGGGTCAGAATTACTGTACTGCACAGTGCTCCTGACAATATAAGCACCACTTTACATCCCGGTTGCCATCCCATTCGTCCGTATCACTCTTGCCCTTCAGCGGATCGCTAATTACCATGCCTATCCTTGGGTTTTCTTTTACCAAAACAGCTCTCCCATGTTGCACATGTGCTGAAACTATTGGGTGCCATTTGACGTCGACTCAACTCATTTCCTACGTCTATAGCCACTTCAATAGCTTCCTCTAGTGTTACACGCTTTACCCCAGCCACGTTTGAACTGTATGGTGCTTTTAACCCATAGATAAACTGTTTCGCTGACTCTCTATCTGCGAATGGCTTTAGGATAGTTTTCTGAATTTGGAACAGCTGTGGGTTGGCGTCATGAGTCATCATTATTCTATAATGCAGCCGTCGCGCCCAGCTGCAGTACTGAATAACTGCCTTCAGCTGAGTCATTGACTTAAGTTGGGCTAGCTGTGTATCAATGTCTCCGACACTCCTGAATCGCCGTGATAGAGCGAGTAACAATGCGTCTACGGTAATAAACAGCGATAACCGGGTGCAAAATTGATCCGTCCCCATCCCCCTAAGCTTACCACCTAGTGTACCTATGAAGTATTTTTCGTATTGCAGCGGGGCTGCTAGATTTTCTGTCCTCACCATCTGTTTAAAAAGCGGAAAGTTTATTGGATCTCCATTGAATATAGGGATGTCACTCGCCACGCTATTAACATGGGACAGTGCACTATATCGTATGCTAACAGGGTTCGTGTTTTTCGCTCGCTGTTGACTCATGATGGGGTTTATGTAAGTTGAATTTGGTAGTGCTTGTTGTTGCTGCTCTCGCAAAATGTATTCCCCGTTTATGTTAGTATCTCGAAACGGCCAGTCAGATGACGGTGCTGTCGGTGTGCCTCTCACTCTTTCACTTATTGGGCATGTAAGTTCATAGCTTGGTCCAGCATCATGCATCCTTGCGCCCAAAAAACTTGAGATTTCCGTTTGCTGCCTCCCATTTATTCTTACCTCTTCTGACGTCCTTGATGTCAAGTACCAACTGTTTTTATGGCCACGGACTCATTTCCTATAATTTTGTGTAAGTGTTTCCTCCGAAAACTGTAGCGCACATTGCAGTGCTGTTTGCTGTGCTGCTTGCTTTTCTCTTCGTCTGAACGCATGTTAAAGCGTATTCTGTATATCCTTACTGTCGAACCTATCTCTCAAGGGCAAGTTTACGTCCCTCAAAATTTTGCTCATCCCATTTTCGGCTGTATAATCTGTATTCTATAAGGGTGATATATTCGCTACGTCGTTTCTTACGGTGTTCGAATATTCTGCACCCATCCCCATTATGCATGACGTTGTTCGTGAGACTTTCTCCTTAATTACTCTTGGTTTCATTTTTTTTTAAGAATTTTAAAATTAGCATACGCTGTTTCTTGCCCATTTTTTCCCATTCTATTTGAGTTTCAGGGCTGTGCTCTAAAAATACGGTCAGTATTTCTGACTCTGACTCGTTTTTCGGATATGAGGAAAATTCGTCTTCCCTAATACTCATTACGTCACTTTGCGCTTCATTGAAGTTTTCCATCGTAGATTCTTTCCTATTCTTTTTTTTTGTTTTTTTTTTTATTTCCTGCCTGTATGGGAGCACTTAAACACTTATAAGTAAATTTATGTACGATTCTTTGCATTCCTATTTCACAATGATGATTCCGCTACACTTTAAAATTTGTCGTGTGTCTCATTTATTATTTATTTATTTATCATTTTCTCGCTTTCGACCTGATCAATTTTTTTTCACGATCTGAAATCTTTCTGACATACGATAATTACTCTAGCGACGCACCACCGATGCTATGAGGAGGATACAGAACGCAAAACTGATATAGAAAAAAAAAATTTATATCGCACTAAAAAGTTTCAACAGAACCCCTGGGACAGTATAAAAATTTGTTTATTTATTAATCTTAAGTGCTTACCATATGCTTCTGACTAGAACGATGGCAAACAAGACTTTTAACATTCTTGTTTGCTCGATTTCTATCGTAGTCCTGGGTATCCTCCACCTTGGTCAATGGTTTGAAGTTGCTTTTCTTCGTATTATAGCCACTCCTTGTTTCGCTGATCCCTCTCGAAGCAGTGCCTTGTACGTTTGGTGGCACGACACTATGTGTATTTCCCAAGAATCGCAAGAGTCGATACTTTACCGTCAACAAAAACCGAAAAAAAATTTCATTCTTATTTAATCGCGATGACCATCCCACTTCTGACACCAAAACTGTTGCGTAGGATACTATGGTCTTGGAATGTGCACGAAGTAAATAGTCTAGGAACTAGTACTAACGTCTTTGTTTATGTAAAAACGAGAGAAGAGCGCGTCGCGTGTGTACGACCTTCGTTCTTGCCGGTTCCAGCCAGAAAGAGCTCCCTTCAGCATCCTATGTGCTCAAGCCTCTGCTCTTTCCTACTACAATCATCTGTAGTAGGCCCCAAAAAGAGGGGGCGCACGTACGTGTAGCTATGATATCGTACGTGACAATATCAACTATCACAACAAATTTACTCAGATTTTTAATAATAAAACGATAAATCGTGTAAAAAAATCAAAAATATATTACAGCATGCTTCATGTACTTACAAGGATGTTAATAAAGCTCATAGTGATATTTACATGGATTTCCAATTTAATTTCTAAATAATATTTGTAAGAGCTAACCTTTGCATCAGCTTCACTTAAAAATGGAAATAATTGTTATGTTAATAGTAAATGATGCAATTTATAAACTTATGAAGAATTTCAAATAAAAAAATTAAGATATCGCAACACTTTTTTAAATGTTGTATGAAATTGTATTAAAAAATTATATAGATGAGATAAGTATTAAAAGACTGGTGGAAAGTGGCTAAAAAGAGCTAGAACAAATATCAGAGCGTTGCTTAGGCAACATCTTTAGAAATAGTGAGGGGCTAAGGGAAATTTCTAAAAAAGTGTAAGGAAAGCTGAGAGGGGGGGATGAAGACAGTAATCTAACTAAGAATGAGATGATAACTAATTTAATTTTACCTTATTTGCAGATGCAGCTAAAGCGTCGCTAAAGGGAGTTTTTTAAATAGTGAACAGGGCTTGTTGGGTTATCTGGTTATTTGGTTACATATTTGCAAAGGAGCTGAGGGTGGCAGAGGAATTTTGAATAAAAATTCAATACAATAAAAATAAAGAAAAAACTGATAGAATTTTACCTTTTTATAGGGGATTCTGGGTGCTGAGGTGGCTAGAGGGAGAATGGAGGATGATGTGTGGAATCACCTTCTAAAATCACTATATTATATAGGAAGATTTCTGAATTCTAGAAGTATTTCTGAGCAATTATTTTAATTTGAAAGAGTTTATATGTAAGATTATTAAAACAATGTTGTTATTCTAAGTAAAAGGCACAAATGCTCACCATTATATAAATGAAAGCACCCTCCTAATAAAAAGTATATGAAAACTAGGTAAATCATAAAAAACATTTAACACCCAGAGTTTGTCTACCAAAATGATGATTTTATAGGTGTTTATTGCTACTCATGCATACTTAAAAGTTTGACGTATCAGTCTACTGAAGTACTAATGAACGGAGCCTGGCAAGTTATTTTATGAGTATTTGATCAAGGTCTCTCAGATCACGCGTATATATACATAAATACACACTTTTTTCCGTAGTAATTCTGTACTTTCTTCTGATTTAGTTATGTGCTTAAGTGTATATATACAGATATATATTTTGATCTCATTACGCCTGTCCTTTAATGCCGTCAAGCTGGTAGTATAAATACATGCGGATACACGTACATCAATCTATGTCGTATAATTATTTGCGTTGATAATTTAACATGGATTCCCCCACCTTCCCTCTACAGATCCCACCAACCGGTAACGGACCTCCCACGTACAAAGGTAAAACTCGCCTGATGTTTCTGTTATTTTTGTCTAGTTAATTTCTATTGAAACCCCTACATGCTTCCCGCAGAATTTTGAGTCTCCCTCCACAAACCCCTCACCTATATAAGTGTTTGACTCAGTAAAAAAATTCGTCTTTTATTTAAATATTTTATTAATTTCGTTTTATAAGCTCTCAATAATAACTAGACTAAAGTCAGACAAGCCATTTTAGTATACACAAATTAATGCAGTATTAATAACAAACGAAAGTATAAAAATATTTTCTTGGTTTTTCCGTTATTTTTATCTGTTAAATTTTTTACTGAAATACGATATTCTTGGAGTTGTGAGCAAGGAACTCCACGTCTTAAATATTGATATTGTTAAACTAGATTGTTAATGCATCAAGCGTCCGACTGGCTATTTTTAAGTGTTCTCATGTAAGAGGCAGAGACAAGCCAGTCACACGTACTTTTTAATTAAACGATCAGTTTCATGCAGCTTTTTGATTTTGTCTCGTTTTCTTGAGATAGTTAAGTCAGTGGTGCCACTGAAATCGCTTTGGAGTTTAGCTTTTCATTTTTGTATAAATATTTGGAATATGCTTAATACTACGTAGTATACATATTTATTTGTTATTTTAAGTTTTTTTAAACATGTTTTAAACTGAGAAATTTTTTTTCATACATATTTTTCCACACTGCTTAGAAGACGAATAGATAAGCTTCACACTTAGTGATAATTTTAGATTTGTATAATTTTTCATTATGTGTTATGTATATTAATATTGATGTTACATATAACGACATGTTAAATAGTAAAATACATAAAAATTATAGTATTCTAATGATGCAAAAAATATTTTGATTCATTAACGAGTATAAAGCTCTTAGTGCATTTGATTCTTTTATTTAATACTATTATAGAATAACGTTAAGTTAATAATTCATAACATAGATTCATATAACATGATATAAGTATATATACGAATCAGTGAACAGTGGGTGCTTGGATACTCAAGTATGAAGCTATACTTCTATGAAACTCAATGGCAGACAATATAGAAATATAAATATACTTTCTATAAAACGATATTGTGTTTGAAGGTAGTGCAATTATCGTTGGAATGTTTACATGTACATTAAATAAGTGTGGTCTTAATAAATGTTGTAATATCTTACAACTCATCGAATACACATTATATGTTACGTAGAAAAAGGTGTTTAAATTAAAGATATGTCAAGACCTACTGATGACATCTCTAACATCCTGCTTACAACTTTCACATATGCTTACACACTCATTCCTAGTCCATATTTAATACCTGCAGTATATTTGTATATTTAAGGCTAAGAAGAACTACTTTGTACTACCACTTATCTTTAATAAGGTTAATCAATATGTGACAGCAAATGTTGCTTCAGGACGTTCTGTTAAATCACTTTTCGTTTTATTGTTCATTTCTTATAGTGGCGATCATACACACATTAATCTCAAAAAGGCGCTTTTCAATTATCGAGTCCACGCACACACTATAGTCAGGTTTTTGTTTAGCGCTCTCTCGAAATGAGCGCTCTAATAGCGTGGGGGAAGCGAGTCAGTCTGCGCAATGCTGCGAGAGATATCACAACCCTCCCACAGTAAAAATTTCCAAGCTTTGTTCTCGCATAAGACACGTGCACGTGCCCGGCCTTGAACATTCCATTTGACGCGGTCAATTATTTAGTTTTTTTAGAATAAGAGTTAAGCCAAATGTGTGCGTCGTTTATATTATTATTGTCTTTTAGTTCATAAAGTTTGTATATTTTCTTTTTGTAAAAGTTCGTTGATTAATTATACGTGATGGATTAGATATCGAGTGTTTTAAATAAATAAGAAGAACAAAAGAACACAACGTAGGATTACTTGTTAATTATTCCGGCGGTCAGAAAGGCCAAATCGAGAGGCTCTTCCAGAGAAGGAGTCTCTTTCTGCAAAACACGTTCACTATTTATACATTTTTTTACAGATACTTTTCAGCATTGAATGTATATAAAAAATAGCATGAAAAATAACCAAAAAAGTTAAGGACCGTTTGATGAAGATAGAACACTTTGGCAGAATTCGTAACTGTAGCCAGAAAGTAGTTCGATATTTGCTAGGACTTACAGTGCTAACTGGAACGAGATACGCTAATGTACCGACAATACGATAGAGAGCCAGTATGAGGCTACCCAACACTATTTACCTCGTTGCTGTGCTCGTTAAGTCCACCAATGGATATAGAAGTAGAAGTTTATTTGCTCATTGCCAATGTGAGGCCAAAACTACAGCTCTGTATTAAATATAATGAGGTGTGTCACACGTGGAACTTGAAAATTCAAGCTATAGGAGCCAAACAGCACTGACAGATCAAAAAATCTTCTAAGAACCCCCAGCACCAGAATGTTTTATACTACCAGGGTTGACTTGTCCAAAAAAAGTACCAGTGACAAAGAAACCCCAGCCACTTGTAAAAATCAGTGTCCTGGATGCAACAGAAATGGCTGACAGCCCAACGGTACTGAGTTTGCTCCAGAAGTTGCTCACTGAACAAGAAGCTAGCAGACTCACCAACAAAAAGTTCCAGAGCAAAACTAAAAAGTGGAAGACTGGTACTGACTTCTACTCACAATCAGAAATATAAGTTTAAAGCCCTTGTAGATAACAGTGCAAAGCAAACAGTGATTGGCAAGATAGGCTTGCAATCAACCAGTGCATGCGGTTGGGTCGTCCTAATCACGAATAGGGAGCCAATCCCGCGGGTATCATTGTGGCTTAATGTGCAGAAAACTTAGTTCTCCCAATAAAATTTGCAGGACAAACGAAGGATATCGAACTCGCGATACCGCCTGACCTGGAGGACGATTGCTGTTTCGGCATGAACTTCATGAAAGCTTTTCAGATAGTCTTCGATGCGTATGCAGATCAACTTTTACGAGGTTAAGAGAAGTTTAACTTGGAGATTACCGTAGTTGAACTGAGGAGAATAATTTAACTGGCTTCTATCGGTCTCACCAACGTGACGTCATTGAGAAAGGAGCTAATCCATTGGCTAGTCAACAGCTTCATCAGCGATAAAGCGCCTCTCCACTCACTACCACTCTTACAGAAAGTTTTTTTTCTTCTCCATATCAGCACAGGAGCGAATCTGGCACGTTATTTAATGCACCTTTTTAATACTTTATCTCAGAATCATAGTTTTTTAGCTCTAGAGTCTAGCGTGAAAGTTGTCCGATCAAATTTTGCTTATGGCACAACCAACGGAGGCTGCTGTAGTCCAAAATTTGTGTGTGGCCCAAAGCACAGCAAGACATTCATTTTTTGTCACCCTATAGTTTTTTCTAACCAGTGTACAGTTACAGCTAGCTTACCCGAGCACTCAATCCTGCTCGTCAATCTCTTGTATGATTACGGCATTAAGTCCAACATTACTGGTGTCTGTTTGGATGGTGAATGGTGCATCGATGAAGGGTCTCTGTAGCGTTGACGCCGAGGCTGTAAAAGTCTTCATGTACTCAAAAACGTGCTGTTGTTTCTTAGTCCACTTAAACTTACTATCTTTTTGCAAAAGTTGAGTCAAAGAATCAGTGACAGAGGCATACTCAAATAGAAACTTTTAGTACCAGGAAGCCATACCAAAAAAAAATGTAGCTGCTTTAAATTTACCAACAGAACTCACGCTTCTCTTTATTTATTATAAGTCTCGCAGTTTTTATCCTCTTAAGCACGTATTAAAACCACTTCAAGTGCTTCTTGAAAGTCTTAGGGACAATAATAATATCGTCAAGATAAGTGTAGGCTAAAGGCTCTAGTTCTGGATGAATCACTTTGTCAATCAACCGCTATAACGTGGCTGGGACAGAGCTCAGACCGTTGGTCACACAGTAAAAATAAAATAGACCTTTTTCTGGCATGGCAAAAGCGATGGTCTTGCAGGCACATTTGGACAACGGTATACTAGGATTTATCACTAGTTGTTACGTGATAGTATGCAGGTGGTGCAGAGTTTTGTCATTTTTACATTGAAGAAGAGAGTGAAGTACGAATTTTTTGTAACGGTGTAGGTAATCGCTGTCAAATGAGAGGGTGGAAAGAAATTTTATTAACTTGGATGATGAGATGATGAAGGAGTCTTGATATCCTTTTATGTGGCAGGGGGAAATGTACATAATGTCGTTTGGTCGCCTAGTTAAATGCCGCAAGTCCGTCTCTGCGTACAGAGTGAATCGCTGGGCAAGTTGTTAAGGATTGCGGTGTGTTAGTATGTTGTATACTAGTGCAGCTATCAGGTATTCTCTGCCGTGTTTTGGCGTTAGCCACCTCAGCTGTAGGTGGTACGGTGTTATGTAGGCCAAGTGAGGTATACTATCGTGTACATATCGTACACAGGCGTTTCACAGTCGTTGTAGTCGAGTCTTGCAGGTGGCGTTAACACTGTTATACACTGCGCAGGCATAATCAAAGTGCGAAAGCATTAGTGACTCAACGAGATGTTTGCAGACTGCATGAGTCAAAGAGTGGCGATGTTGACGCAAAACCCGAAGAGTGCGACACACACGAGCAAAGATTTGATCTACATGGGTGTCCCAGGAGAGGTCGTGATTGAGCCACACACCTAGACTCTTTACTCGCTCGACGTAATTTATAATTTGCCCTGACACCGAGATCGCAGGTACTAAGTCTCGATTTAAGCGAGATATAAATGTATGGCTGCCAAAAATGATGGCTTTCATTTTATCACAATTAGGTCGCAAGCCGTGCTTGTTAAGCCACAATGCTATTACCAAGTATCTTGGCTTATTCGCTCAACAGCCTCACCTAAATCGACGCATGGTACTGCCATTTGTTATGTTATGTTGTGTTTGCAGTTGTGAAGTACGCTCGGAAGTTCACGTATGTAAATAGTGGAGAGCCTGGGTCCCAGCTCCCCTGTGGCACGCCACAAGGCACATTAACCCAACTCGAACTCGCACTGCTGTTGCCCATAGTCGATTGTCTTCTTCCACGAAGATACGAGTAAAAGTTTTATCAGTAGTTTCGCTGGACAAACCAGGTCAAACGATTTTGAAAGGTTAAAAATCACCATTATTGTGCAGCAGCCTCTGTCGATACCAAGACGAATGTCATCCGTAAAGTTTAGGAGCGCTGTTTGGGCGCTGTGACCCTTCCTGTAGCCGACTTAGTGTGGGTTGTGTAGGTAGTTGATATTGAGGTGGTTTGTAAGTTAAAAATATATTATTCTTTCCATAGTTTTTGAGAATTCTGTGAAACAAGCTATGGGACGAGTATCAGACAGTGATTGCGGATTTTTTATTTGAGAGAGAAAGAGAGAGAGTGTAGAGCGTATTTGACGAGTATCAGACAGTGATTGCGGATTTTTTATTTAAGGGAGTGGTCTGATGAGCACATTCATCCATGTAGCCAGGTAAGTAGCAGTGTTAATAGATGTGTTTATAATCAATCTGAGTGGATCAATAATGTGAGGTAGAAGCATTGATATCATTTCGACAGATATGCCGTCGACTCCTGCTGTTTTAGAAGTGGCTCTTTTTAGTGCTAAAGTTACTTCGCTATTAGTTACTTCCCGAAGAGTAAAAATCTTCTGCCTGTCTTCTGGTATTTTAATGGTCAGAGCTCGCTGAAGGTCTTCATTGGTAAGAGCATGGGAATGGGCTGTAACAGAAGAGTAATATTTGGTAAGTTGATCGATGTTGAATGTTATGGCTGATGTATTGGTTGACAAACCTGTCAGTTGCATGTTACAAAAAGTTTGCCATAAAAGGCGAGAGTCTGGTGTTGAAATTAGTTCTTGTGTACCCAGATTTTCTGTCGGTTAGAGCTGATTATCCCGTGAAGAGGAGCTAGTGAGTCGAAAGCTTGTGTAAAAGCATTATCAAGTGATGATGTGAGTTTATCTATTTCGTAAAGTGTGTGCGCTGAAATTATCGAGTGTGAATGCATGCTGAGATTGGACCTTTGGAAGGAGTTTTGTAATTTCTCTAACAGTTTTTTTTGTTGACACGAGTCAATGAGTGGACAGTAATTGGTGTGGGTAAAGCTTTTGTAGTTGATAGATTTGTGAAAATTTCCGTTCAGTCATGACCTGTGGCAAATGGAGCGTCAGATTTGACGAATTGTGCTACTGATTCCCTGTTACTAACTAAAATGAGATCAATACATGTATGTAAGGGTGTATTTTGATAGACTGCGTGGTGTGTTGGTTCAACAGATACTAATTACTGACCGTAGAAGTTTAGTATTTTTTTTATGTAATTTAATGCAGGATATTCTATACACATGTCTATGTTGAAGTCACCAACAACCACGCTGAATGGGTACATTGGTAGGTGCTCAGCAAGGCATGAGAAGAAGTGTTCCGGGTAGATAGACTTTGAACGTCTGTATATAACTGAGGAGAGTAATTTTGTATGCGCTTTCTTGAGTTTAAGTATTAGGAATTTAGGTGTGTTGTCATATAACGGATCTGATTGTTCGAGTGTGCATACCAAGAAAGATGAATGGACGTAAGCCACTACTGCACCCCCCTCTTTTCCCAGTCTATCAAGACGATTGATATTATATCCCTTAATTTCAACTAATAAATCTAGGAAAGAATCGTCTAAAAACGTTTGTGAAATACCAATGGCTGTATATTAAAGTGATGTTATTTGTGGTTCAAGAATACTGAAATACTTTTTTAGCTGACTAATGTTTATATGGGATATTCGCAGTTTATTGTGAAGTGACGACTAGATGGTGCCGTTCATTTCATAGATTTGTCGTGTCTGTGGTGGTTTCTGAACGATGTTAGTTCTGTAAGGATAGTAGAGCTTGATTATTTGGTATGTGAATTAGCTGGGAGTGCTTTGTTTGACGCATATGCACTATGTAATTTCTAACTATTGGGCGTGCGTAATTGAGCTCTTTGGCCCTAATTGTTGATCTGCGCAGTAGATCGTATGTTGGATTGGGCCAGAATGCCTGAAGTGATGGAGTGCCGCCACTACCGAAAATGTCGTTGTTGGTTTTTTGCGAAAGCTTGACTGCAAAGGCCATGAGTCTATTGTGTGACTGGACTGACGCTAGTTGGATCATGATAGCCTTGGTTTTTGGTGCTTGTGCCTGCGTATTTGCACTTGTTAAGGCCGCCGATGAGCCGGTAATCTTCCCTGGTGAGTTCCAGTTGCAAATGAATGTCGTTTGAGATTCGAGCTTTGGAACGTCAAGTGCCTTTAAAAGTTTCATGACAGTGTCATCATTAGATAAGGTAACTTTTTGAGAAACACCTGTAAGCAACACTTCACAATCATCAACGATTGAAGAAATGCTATTCATTGCTACCAGGGTAGCTACTCCAACGTTTGGAGTGTTAGCAATGACACTTTCAACTGCTTGAAGGCGACTAGACACTACAGCAAGGTTTGCTTCTTGGTATGTGACTCGATCTGTGAGTACTTTGACAGTGCTTGTGATGTTTGAAAAATCTGCCTTGTGTTCTGCCCAGTAGTTTTTGAAGCATTGTAGTGCTTCATCACCCATGGCTATTATTGAGTGGTCTGACGTGCCGGTTGTGGGTGTGCTAATATCTGTAGGTTTCAAAGTGCTGTATGTATTTCGTGGTTGCTTTGTTGGTTGTATTGATGATGGAGACGGTGGAAAAAGAGGGCGTTTTGAGGTAGGGGTGGACTGTGCTCTTTTTAGTTGATCGGTTGAGAAAGTAGAAGCAGGTGGTGGAGTGGGGCTGGCAGTGAAAGTGGATGTAGAGCCACAGATGTGATTGACAGTGGTTTTGGTAGTTGGATAGCAGTTACTGTGGTAAGGTCTCTGAGAGGTAATACAGCATGAGTCAGGCCTTCGGTTGCTTCTTAGTGTGCATTTACAGCCAGCACAGCTAGTTCGCATCGCCATGCATGCACCTCAAAAGAGAATTTACGTATGTGCCTGACATGTACAAGGTATGCTAATGTGTGAAGGTGAGTATGTGCCTTTTGTATGGAGTGTGTGATGTTAGATGTAGCTAAAGTATTGTTAATTAGCTTGTTCAATGACCATAAATGATTATAAACCAGTCAAATGCACTAGAGTTTGTAAGCTATGGTTAATGAGTTGAGTGTTGTATAAGCATAGATATTTAGTATTAAGTAGCACTGTAGCAGACACGCTTAAATAATAGTGAGTAAAACAGCAAACTGTAGTAATGCTGTGACAGCCAAATGTGCTTGAGTCCCTTGCAGTGGAAGTCGGCAATACTGAATGTCTTCAGTAGGTATTGGAGTGTGTTTCATTCAACTGTTGATAAGGTAGAATTCACTGTCACCCCAACGTAAGCAGAGCCTTGGAGAAGACGTCCTTGTAGCACTAAGAGCACGGATTCTTGGAGTAGATTGAGGTATTTCCGAGATCCTGAGTAATGCCAGGCGTGTGCTCCTTACTCCATGAAGCCAGGATAGGCAGTAGTGCTAGAGAGAAAGAGAGAGAGAAAGAGAGAGAGAGAAAGAGAGAGAGTGTAGAGCGTATTTATTTAAGCTAAGAACCCGCGGTACGTATCAGCCTAGGTTCAAGTTTTTACAAGACTGCTAAAAGCAATTAGTACAATGAGAGAGAAATGGAGAGAAAGAGCAAGAGAGAGAGAGAGAGAGAGAGAGAGAGAGAGAGAGAAAAGAGACATGTTTTTTGATATACGTATTAGCGTGAGAGACTCTTGATTATCTAGCCAAACGTGATTAGGTATAGGTAGAAGACATACGTGCGTCACTTGCCTGCTGAGCTGATACGAAGTCACTGGAGGATAACCTCGCCATCGTCTTGTCAGCTCCTGTCCTATTCCACCTGCAACCGAATGATCTGCCAGCGGGATGTTGGGTCAAGGATTTTTTTTGGAACTTGGGATCCATTGGAGTTTGCCGATTTAAGATCAAACAAGAGGTACAAAGAGCAAGGTAACTACAGAGCGTGCATCGAAAGCGTATTAGCCACGTAAACTGTTTCCGTGCCTGTATCAACCTATTGCGTGCCGTCGGCTCCAAGAGAAAGGTATTCCCCAGCTGTGCGTGCCTTGTCATTTGAACAATTGAACAAAATGCACACACACATGCTTTTATACCATTGCGATTAATACACATTTAGTTCTTATGATTTTAAAATGTTTGTGTTCTGCGCTGCTGAGCCTTTCCCTGCATAACTTTCCGTAGAAATTGTCATTCAAGAAAGATTTGTAAGCTGAGCACTGGTCTTATCGAGTTTGCCTCTATAGGTACCCAGGAATCACAGTCCTAGTTACAGAACTTTTCGCAGTAATTAGTGGCTATCAGAGCCGTAAGCGAAAGTTGACATCTCATACATAGTCTTTATACATATTCCAAAACACTCCTTTTTGTAAAAAGGCAATTCATGTATACTACGTAAACGTTATATTGATCAAAATAAGTGTATGATCTGCTTTTATTATATTGATAACGAAAAGGGGAATCAAGGTCATGATTGTGCTCAATATATTAACGTTAATGTCGCAATTGGATACAAATAATTATATTTTCTCATTATATGACACGTGGTTTGAACTCAACTGCCATAATACAATATAAATATATGGGACTGAAAACTTTATTTCTTATAGTTGTTGACAATGATTTATTTTTTTTAAAACAAAGTAGTAAGACATTATAATAAAAAAGATGTGGCTTGACGTTCCTAGTATAAAACCTTGCAGTTCCAGATGTATATGACCGATAAGTAGACATTACTACTTTCTTGATCATGGTAGTTCCAACGAATTATTGCAGCTCAAACTGTCAAAAAAAATCTGTTACTTTCGTGTTTCTTATGCACTTAGTAAGACTTGGTTCGTTATCTCCACCTCCTCCATACTTGTTACACTGCTAATTCTGTTGACCAGCTTAAACAATCATTAATTACAATATAATCCACATCACAGCTCCAGCTTCCAACCCCTCCCGATCCTGGTTTTATTACAGTTAAAGGGAATAATTTTACGCAGTTGCTAGGTCGCATAGAAAATTATTTAGACCTATTTTAGTATGTGTGTGCGTGACTATATATATATGCAGACTTTACGTGATTCCAATATATATTGAGTCATTACATGCAAAATGTCCCAGATCTGCCAAACAATCGCTAAAAATCACAGTTTCAGCTTATTTTCTCGGCCTTATTCCTATTCGTAAAAAGTGTTGCAAATAGAATTGTCAATGTATTTTTCAGTCAGCTTTCTGATGATGTGGTAAGTAATCTGAAAAAATTTTATTTTCACCAAAAAAAAAAAAAAAAAAAAAAGAAATTAAACATGCTACATCACGGAAAAGGTATTTTTAATTTTTTTTTTATAGGTGTGATAGAGAGCTTAGATTGATGAAACTCAAAACGTCTTTTAGCACAATGTGCTCTCGTTAAAATATTCAAGTAAAATGATGCTAAAGAGTAGACGCTCAGCCATCTAAACGTGCGCGAAGGGTCGCAGCGTACTATGTTCTGAAACGATGATAATAAAGGTAGCTGTAATCGAAATCTAATATCTCCAGTTAGAAAACACGTAAAACAATGATTTTTCTTTAACTTGTAGTCGATTACATAGCGAATACAGAAAAACTATAGCTAAAAGGTAAGATGTTGACCTCCACCTTACAAATAAAGAAGTTCTCGTTATTTTTAATAAACCGATGATACTACTCTTACTAAATGGACAACTTGTTTGTATAAGCATTTTCAAAAATAATACAATTATTATTGAGTCAAAAAATACACAAACACGTTATTGTACAAAGTCTTAAATAATTCAACGTAATTCTGCGTAAAACTTACAGCTCAGATCATGGAGATTTCAGAATAACTATCGTAAAGTATATAATGTGAAATCATTACCTCTAAATTATAACTTAAGGAAGAACTTTTGAAGAGAAAATTCTAAAAATATCATTGAAATGGCTAAATGTCTTTTCTATAAATAGTTCCTTGCATATATAATAGTATTATAACAAAACATGTAGTTATATGCATCCTCATACAACCTAAAAGCTTAAATATTTATATTTTCTATGTTAAAACCTAATATTTCAAGAGGAAAAAATGATATCAAGACACTATCAACAAAATCTCAGAGAGTGATTAATAGATAGCTTAAATCTAAACAGTCACGTTACGTTAGTTACTAAACTATAGTTATGAAGAAAAATGAGCCACTTTTATACATGTTATGGTGCAGGTATTTTGTTACTTTGATGATTTTTAAAGACTTTTCTGAATATTAATCTTTTTCTAAAAATATCAGGTTGTTTAATATTTTAAATCCAAAATTTGAACTTAACATTGTATGTACAGTTGTATTCTATTTAATCTTCCATTGTTAGTCGAACATTTATACAGGTATTGAGTAATAGAATGGTAATTTAGTCATTTTTATACTTTGGGACAATTTTTTTTTTAAAGTTTTTTTTTCAATTTGAATGTTACGATTTGATATTTAATAATTCTTTGTACCTTTTTTCTATTCTGTATGATCTCAGCTTGAAGTAAAGGATTTTCTCAATTCATCCCTTCCTTCTACAGATATAGGGTTCTTGATATAGAAGACTCAAAATTCTTAACTTTAAGATTATCTTGGATGGTATTTAATTAAATTTGAAATTTAAATAGTTACACATGTTCAAAAAACAAATAATAGAAAGGTAATCTTGTCACTTTTATGATACTTAAAAAAAACACAAAGAATATCTTTGAAATGTATTAGAATTTTTTTTCAAATGTGGTAAGGTTTTGTATCCTTATGTGATTGCAGATAATGTGTTAATGGAAAAGCGATTTTTGAATTATAACGTTGTCGAAGCAAATAAGTATTTTCTTTCAAAATTAAGATTATAATTAATATTATGTATCTTTGTTAACAATAAAAATTTTGTAATAAAAGCGAGTAAAAACATTAAAACTTAGTATACTATCCAAAAAAATAATTCAGCATTAAACTTATTTTAACTTACAATATATATACTCCTACAGCAACGATATTTTGGGTTTGATAAATTAGTATTTAACATAAGAAGCTCAAACTTTTATTGAGAACTCGACATATTGTGAATTATGAACTAACGCATTTCATTCGTTGAATCTAAGTTTATTTATTCTTAAAAAAAAAAATGAATTTTTTCCATGAGTGACCAAGATACATCGTACATTTGAAAAGACTGCTTTATAGAACCTTGAAATTATAAATTTTACAGGAATTATAATAAACTTTCTTCAATTTCATTTGCTTTTCATCTATCCAGTTGTATTACTTGGAAAATTCGATATTTTTTTCGTTTAAATCAGCATCTGAAAAAAACCATATTTATTAATTTAATTTAAGTAGAGAAATTTTGGGCAAGTTAACCGCAAAAAAGTGAGAGATTAAAAGTATGAAGAGTTAAAAATCAAATATCTTAAGAAGTAAAAAGTAAGTTCATAGAATTATTTTTAATGTTCAGAGCTAGCACTAAAGAGATAGTAAAAAAAATTCTAAAAGTTATTAAATGTCGAATCCCAAACTCAAAATTAAGGGAAATCTCAGAAAAAAAATTATTTTTTCTTTCGTTCTATTATAAAAATGATCAGAAAACCTTTAAAATATTTTTTTTATTAAGCTTGTGTTAACATTATACTGAAAATTTTTTATTTATTTTTTATTTTTTTTTATTCATCATCGCCCTTAGGCTCAGACATGGCATTTTTTTACACAAGCATAGTGTTAATTACCCACCAGTACACCTGAGATATGACCAGATGTTTATATACATATACATACATAAACATCTGGACCAACTCAGTTACAATTGAGTTCATTACCAATTAAAGTAAGCTTTAAGATAAAGTTGCAAGCTTCTAATGTTAAAAATCTAATATCTAGAAAAAAAAATTATCTTAAAACATTTTTTTTCTGCTAAAAGATTAGATAATAAAAAGTAGTGTATCATAATAGAAAATTTATTAATTTTAAATCCTTATCTCAAAGTTTCAAAAAAATCTCGAAAAAAGAAATTTTTTTTTTTAATTATCATAAAAATGCATAGATTACCTTGTAAATCATTTGTTTCTTGAACGTGTACAAATATTGTTATTTAAAATTAAGTTAAATACCACCCAATATAGTATTTTGATATCGTTTCTTCTTCTTTAAATATTAGGTTTGAACATGAAAAATAGAAATATTTTAGCTTTTAGGTTATACGAAGATAAATATAACTACATCTTTTGTTATAATACTATTCTATATACAAGGAACTATTTATAGAAAGGACATTCTGCCATTTCTTCGATATTTTTAGAATTTTTTCTTCAAAGTTCTTCCTTAAATTATAATTTAAAGGTAAGGATCTCACATTTCATACTTTACGATATTTATTCTAAATTCTCCGTTATCTGAGCTCTCAGGTTTACGCAGGATTTTTGAAACTTATCTGTTTTTTTTTGATATTTAGCTTTTGAATCTTAACATCCGAAATCTCTCACTGTGTGCCATATTAAATCCAGTAATACAACCTATGATGGTTATGTCGTTACACGTGCATTATTGTTGTTCTTGAATTTAATTAGACAATTGATTTTGAGTAATTTACACCATAAAGAACCCAGTAACTAAGAAATTTATTTAAACTTTAATGTTTGAGATTTTGTTAAATGTTTTTAGATTTCTTAAAATCTTTTGTTATGTATTTTTCGAGTCAATATTAACTGTAACACTTTTTGAAAATACTTATACAAACAAATCGTCCATTTAATAAGACTAGTTTCATCGGTTCATTAAAAATTACATAATTTTATTTATTTGTGAGGTAAGGTTAACATCTTTTCTTTTAGCTATTGTTTTTCTATATTCACTATACGATTACCTACAAATTAAAAAAAAAATATTTTGTTACGTGTCTTCTAACTGAAGATATTAGATTTCAAACACAGCTACCTCCATTTTTATCGTTTCAGGACACAGTGAGGCACAGCACCATTCCACGCCCTCCTGAATTCTAAGAGCATATCTACCTAGAGGCAGCATTCACTGTTTGGCCTGCGGGACAAAGGGCGAGAGAGAGCGCACGATTGTCAGTACATCCTTTCTCTCTAGCTCACTAGTTCCGATTGGGTGTTGCTATGGCATATACTTATACAGATATGTTAAATCTATTGCAGGTGATGTACAGGTCGTTGGAGTAGGTGCAAGGATATATGTACTGGTACAGCAGTGATCTTACATACTAAGTTTAGTAGAATGGTGGTAAAATTTAACGTATTTACAAAAATTAGTCATTTTTAATAAGCGTACAGTACTTTATAAAAGTATGCAAATAACAAATACATAGTAAAAATTTTACGTTACACTATAAAACATTAAACAACCTATTAGCTGTGAGAGGGCTACATTACTTTTATACCGGTTATACCGTACAACATCGTTGCGCAGATGACTATTGTTTTTCTTTTGGATCTCTGAAACTTGATTTCAAATCCTTGTTGCAGAGCATTTTTTTTTTTTTTTTTTAAACTATTTATAGAACACACGAATTAGTTAAGTTTTACTGACAATATATCAATATTCATCAATTTTTCAAAAATCAAATTAGAATTTTTTTCGTTTAAAATTTAATCCGTTAGCGAAACGATTGTGCTATCTCTTTTATTCTTACAACATGTATATAAAATACGAAGCACAATTGTTTCGCGAACTAATTCAATTTCAAACAAAATTTTTAATTTTAGTTTTTATAAATTGGTAAATATTAAAATATCATCAGTAAAACTTAAGTAATCTGTGAGTTCCACAAATAGTTTAAGAAGAAAAAGAAAAGTAGTGTGACAGAAATTAAATAACAGATTTCAGAGATCCAAAACCAAAACCTTAGTCACCTGCGTTACAAAATTGTACGACATAACTAGTACAAAAGTAACATATGATCATGGACCTCCTTTACAAGTTTTGTTATGATAACTTGTCACTGGTCCCATAGGTTAATATAAGACTTGTACTGTGTATTTGTTATTTACATACTTTTTATAGCGTACTGTAAGTTTATTACAACAGTGGACAGTAAATGCTTGGTTATCTAAGTATGAAGTTATACTTCTACAGAATTATATGTCAAACAATGTAACTATAAGTATAAAAATGCGATCTATAAGACAATGTTGTGTACGTAGATGGGGCCATTATCGTGGGAATGAGTATACCTACGACAATTAAGTATGTTTTTAATTAATATTTAATAAGTTAACAATTATAAGCAATATTTTAAGGCATGATACAAAAAAAAATAATATATAAGCTGGCCAGTACAAGACAGTGGAAAACTTAGCTTTCCCACAGTAGCACATTTTAAACAAGATGGTGCTAAAAATTGCAGGTGAATTAATGTTTCCGGTTGATTGCTGATTTTGCCCCGTTTGATAGCAGTGTGGGTAAGGGCCTTGACTAGTAAGCGGCAGGTTGGGGGTTCAAATCTTTTTGGAAAGTGTTTTTTTTTTCAAGACAAACAAAACTCTGTAAGATTAAAAATGTATGGCTTGGTGTCGTAGCGTTGTGTTATGTGCAGGAGACTGGAATTATGTCTAGAGAGATGAGGCGAAAGGGAAGAATCAAGCAACATCTACTTCTGTCACAATTTTTCTTAAGACCTGTCTGGAATCATTGTTTTACCCTTACACATAACGCGCCTTTAGAAGTATAACTTCAAAACGGTCAATTTTTATGAATACGTAAAACGTTACCATCATTCTACTGCACTAAGTACGTAGGATCACTGCTGTACGAGTACGTATTCCCTTTCACCTACTCCAACGACCTTTTCATCATCCCCAATAGCTCTAACATATCAGTATAAATGGCAGAGCAACAACCGATTGGAAGAAGTGTGTGAGAGAAAAAGGATGTAATGTACTGACAATCGTGCGCTCTCTCTCTCGCACTTGGTCCCGCAGGCCAAGCAGTGAATGCTCCCTCCAGGTATATATGCTCTAATGCTGAAGTTGACAAATATGATTAATTTAGAAATACTTTCCATGGTAGTTTTTAAGAGGCAGTTCAGTGTTTTGCATCAAATGTTCCAGATCTATAGCTTTACGATTTAGTTTAAAAGTTTCATGATATACCCTTACGGATCCGTTATGTGTACTGCAAGTTCCAGCTAATCCGCAGTGTGATAGTCTTGTTTGTGAAAATTTAGTATGATTTTATATAAAAATCATATAAAAAGAAAAAGATTATATTTCAATTATCCAAAACTATATTAAGTATAAGTACACTTTATTGTTCAATAAATAATTTTATGTCATAAAACTAATATTATTAGTTAATTTAAGTAGAGCACAAAGGGTGCCTCGGTGGCCCCTGTCACGCGTTCAGACGGCCGAGTGTTTACTCTTTAATATCGCCTTACTCGATAAATCTACGTACAATCGACTATGAGAAAATAAATGTTTTTTCAAAAATAATCCCACATTATCAAAACTTTGACCTTGAGACTTGTTTATAGTCCTAGAAAATACTACAACTAATGGGAATCGTTTTCTGTATAAAATAAAAGTAACGATGAAGTATTTTTGGTATTTACTGTAATTTTCGAAATAAAAATTTTTTACCAATTTTTTTTTCATAACTATTTTGCCTTCTATCTTATACTTTAACAATTTAGTAATTCGCAATCGTGTACCATTACATAAGCTGTGTGATACACAAAAATTTCAAATTAACGCTACCATTGTATTTATTTTAAATTTAAGTTCATGAGGTGGCAACCCTTCACGAATACTGTTCAATATTTTTACAGGAAAATTTATATGAATATTATCATTTGATTTATTAACACCTTTATAGGTTGCATTATGGATGCTGTATGCCGGATACAGCAAGTCGATCTAATAGATGGAGTACATAAGATAGATAAAAATTTCTAACAAGCGCAGAAAATCTTACGTTGCTTCAATATTACTTATACCGAACTTTTTATCTACCAAATAGTAAAATTTTTAGTCCCATACTCTATCCTGAAAAATTAACAAAACAAATTTTTTTGCATGCATATATTACGATAATGGAATAAACTTCTTTCACAATGATCAAAATTTATTAGAATTGAATGTTATCAAGATTTAGTAAATCACGTTATGCATAGTGCCTCGAATAGCTCTTAAAATTTTGAAAACCATAAAGTTGGAAATATGTTCATTTTACCTTCAACATACATCGGTGGTATCAGGTATAAACATAAATATTATCAAGATGCAATGGCAATAATGTTTGGACGATCTAATTATTTTATTACCGTAACATTTAACTATTAATGAAAATAAATAAAAAAAGTTTTTAAAAACTTTTCTAAAAGTACCACTCTGGATGATGTACAGAATACAACTGTTAGATTATTTCATGCATAATTGAAATGAATTTTAGATGATATAACTAAACATAACATTTTTGATGAAGTCATTGCTTACGTTTACTATTGAATTTTAAAAAACAGAATTATTTCATTTTCATATTATTGTAACATTTTAGCTAAACAATAAATTATTCACTACTATAGACATAGATAAATATATTTCAGTGGAAATTGTATTTAATTCACAAATTCACAAGTACAATCATTAGATATTAAACACATGCTTTATGGAACTCATGGTAAAGATAGTCGATGTCCTTACAGTCATCAAATAGTTTGTACAAAATAGTTTACGAAAAACTTCACTAATCATACTTTTTTTACAAAAAATGAATACCCAAACTACAAAAGAAGTGACAATAATGTGATAATCACACATATAGAATTAAAAATAGTAATTAAAAAATTTTAGCTGATAGTTTAATGGTAGTATCATACAATTCATTTTTATAAACGAAATATAATCACCACATTAATGTTGAGTATTGTGCATCTATTCAAAGTATAAAGTTTATTTTTGATTATATTTATAAAGGAGGAGAGAATATCACGTGAAAAAACGAAAATAGATACGAGTAGTAAAAAAGACGATATAGAAATTTTTGATGAAATATCGGATTATGTAAATGGCCACTATTGTAGCCCCATTAAAGAAGCATAGCAATTGCAAGAGTTACTTTTGTGTGGACGTAGTCATTCTGTATTTTATTTACCAGTACATATTAAAAATAAATAAATAAAAGTTTTAAAAAAAAATCATATGTTTAGGGCAATAGAAAACTCTGAAACGGCATTAACGGCTTGGTTTCAATTTTATAAAATAGATAGTTTCGCAAAAAACTAGATACGTAAATATTTCAGAATATTACTGTTTCAATCCAACAGTAAAAACTTAGGTTAGAAAAGAAAGAGTTATACGTAATTGACCAGTAGGGCAACTTAATATAGTGTCACCTCAGGACTCTAAGCTTTTTTTTTAAATCAAATTTTAATCGGGCGAGTGGAGCTAAATCTTTTAAAAGTTTAAAAACAGTTGATAACATACATTATAGTACGTTAAAATATACTTATATTGCTGAAGGTTAAGTTAAACACGACTCTGAAATGTATAAAATATTTAAAGAAGCTCGTAACGTTATGCTGCTACACCAACTGAGAAAACTTTTCACATTGTTTTTAATATCTGAAAACGTTTGTGGTAAGTCTTCTAGGGAATCACTCCAAAAATTTTTTATTGAAGATTTAAAAGACAATAAATAAAGTAATGCTCTAATACATTTAAATGAAATCTTTAAGTTTGCAGAAAATTTATGTAAAAATTATGGACTCCCAGAACAACATAAAACAGTAAAAACTGAAAACATTGAAAAAATTAAACTCTTATTGATTTAGAAACATATTTTAAGGATTTATTTGCTAACCTTAATAGTAATCAAAAAATAATTTTTAATCGAAATATTAACTGTGATACATAATTACATTTTATTGATGATCCAGGAGGTTTTAAAAAAACATTTTTATACAAAACATTAATTTGTATTTCTTGTTTAAAAAGAAGAAGGTTACAATTATGGCTTGGACAGGAATTGCTTTAATTTTATTACCTTAAGAAATGACAAGTCATAGAACGTTCTGATTATCATTAGATTTAAAAAACATTGAAAGTTTTTTTAAGAATACGAAACTTATAAAAAAAAATTACGAGAAGTAAATGTAATTATTTGGGACGAAGCTTCAATGATCCCTAAAAA
>NW_019384242.1:2763877-2832452 GCF_000648655.2 Copidosoma floridanum | reverse complement strand
TGAGCGTAAAAGTTTTATAATTATTGAAACTATAAGGTATTCTTTTCTATGAAAACGTTGTAAAACCATTAAATTTACAAGTAATATATGGTATACAGATCAAATGGAACAACAAAGTCTTTTGAAATTCCACAGGGATGAAAAGCTGATGTTGTTTCTAAAATAAATTAATACAGATGGTATAAATAGCTGTCTATACAAAGTAATTCTAACAACTCGTAACAAACTTCCGTACATTTCAAGTAATAAAATTTTTAGTTTTATTAAAGGAAAAGAATATACTTATTGCAGCATAGATTATGCAAAATATAAAGGTAGTGATCGCACTGATGAAAATATAAACATAAATTTTTTTATAGAAACTGTAAATAATACACATAATGCATTACAGCCACATGTTTTCTATTCTAAAGTAGATGCTATTCTTATGTTAGTAAGAAACTTGAGTATATTTGATGGATCGTGCAATGGCACTGAATAACGTACAACAAAGTTTTTTAAATATAATTCAAAAGCAGAAATAATAACTGTTGAAAAATCTGGTGATAAAGTTTTTATTCCAAGAATAACGGTAAATACTGGTTATAATTCATCCTTACCGTTTATTTTACACAGAAAACAATTTCCAATAGTTCTAGCTTTCTCCATGACAATCAATAAATTGCAAGGTCAAAGTTTTGACAAATAAAGATTTTACTACAAAAAATCTTTGTTTTCTCATGGTCAACTGTGTACCTATTGGTATCAACATGTGAAAGTCCTGAGAATACATCTATACAAAATTATTTGGAGAACCAAGCAAACATTAAAAACATTGTATGGCAAGAGATTTCTTGTTGTTAACAGTTTTATTATTTGTTTGTCAAACTTTATTCATTATAATTTTCTATTTTTGTCTAAGAAATAAAGTTTTTTAAATAAATAGAATGCATCTTAAGAGTTAGAATTTTAACGAGCGGAAGCATAAAAAAACTGATATATTTAGGTACTGTATTTTAAAATTCTTACATTAAAGAAAATTGAAATGGTCACATTACAAAACTTTTTATGCATATTATAACTTTGATATTTATCTTCAAAATTTTTGAATTTTGGTCAAAAATTATCGTTACAAAATTAAAGAAGAAGACAGCCTTGAATTTCATACTAGAAATTCTGTAATGACAAAAATTGTCGTATATTTTTAATCGCCTATTTTATTACTATTAAAATTTTATACTTTGATTTTATGTTTCAAATTACATTTTACTGCTATGTTTCCATGATAATAAATATGGAATAATAAATATTTCAATTCATACGATGATACCGATATGTTAATTTTTTTTTGCAAAAAAGCTTTTCTAATACAAATTTCATCTCTGAATACTTTAACTCCAAATATAAGTTGTATTTATCATATAATAAAATATTGTGATACCAAACTATATGTTGGGTGTGTATTTAAAGTATACTCGAATATAAAAAACGTTATTAAGAAAAGTAAGCAAATTAAGTAACAATTGATTATTCATCTAGGAACTCCATCATTTTGTAGATATTAAATTTAATCATATGTTGTTCTTAAATTTTCAAGTTTTAAATATTCTTGGGGGGTTGGCACGCGAAGCATGCAGGGGGCAAAGATATATAAATAATATGGTAATAATGCGGATGAATACATAAATCCCTTTTTAGCATTATAATCACCCCCCCCCCCAATATAGTTATGCGCACAAGTCACCAGAGCATAAACACTCTTCATATCATTATACAGTTCTTTTGGCACGGCAGCCCACACTGTTTCTGCCAAACTTTCCCCCTCCCTATCTCTTATTCCCATTTATTCTTGAGCCCCGCCAATCTCACCGAGACCTTTTTAAGGAGTCTCCCTCTGCCCCCCCCCCCCCCACAACATCTATCATTATGAATCCATAGTAATTTAAAATTTTCTGTACTCCTTTGCCCCCAACACCTTGAATTTAGTATTTTTTAATTTTTATTTAAACGGCATTAACGGCTTGGTTTCAATTTTATAAAATAGATAGTTTCGCAAAAAACTAGATACGTAAATATTTCAGAATATTACTGTTTCAATCCAACAGTAAAAACTTAGGTTAGAAAAGAAAGAGTTATACGTAATTGACCAGTAGGGCAACTTAATATAGTGTCACCTCAGGACTCTAAGCTTTTTTTTTAAATCAAATTTTAATCGGGCGAGTGGAGCTAAATCTTTTAAAAGTTTAAAAACAGTTGATAACATACATTATAGTACGTTAAAATATACTTATATTGCTGAAGGTTAAGTTAAACACGACTCTGAAATGTATAAAATATTTAAAGAAGCTCGTAACGTTATGCTGCTACACCAACTGAGAAAACTTTTCACATTGTTTTTAATATCTGAAAACGTTTGTGGTAAGTCTTCTAGGGAATCACTCCAAAAATTTTTTATTGAAGATTTAAAAGACAATAAATAAAGTAATGCTCTAATACATTTAAATGAAATCTTTAAGTTTGCAGAAAATTTATGTAAAAATTATGGACTCCCAGAACAACATAAAACAGTAAAAACTGAAAACATTGAAAAAATTAAACTCTTATTGATTTAGAAACATATTTTAAGGATTTATTTGCTAACCTTAATAGTAATCAAAAAATAATTTTTAATCGAAATATTAACTGTGATACATAATTACATTTTATTGATGATCCAGGAGGTTTTAAAAAAACATTTTTATACNTTTTATGCTACTTTTGAAGCAAAAGAATTAATTTTATACTTTCAATTTCAGAAGAAATATTATTACTTATTTGAAAAATATTAAAAAACTAACATTCTCCTACCTCAGATTTAGCCGAGATTTACTAAGTGGAAAGCCATAGTGCGTTGACACATAGTTCTAATTAAATAAAATTTTGTTTAGAATCCATGCAGTCTTCGTCAAATAGTAAGCTCTGAGAAAATTTAAGAAATATATAATGATGCTGAAATGTAAAATGCGTTTCTTACGCCAAAAAATGGTTCTTCACTTTAAAGGGCCGTTGATTTGCACTTTCTCACGTAATAATAAATAATAAGGACTGCTTAATTAACCTAAAAAGATACTAAACCACCAGAAAATACGTAATTGAAAAAAATTCTTTTTAATCACATCACATATTATCCATCAATTTGAGTAGTTGAAAGATTTAAATAATCAATGTTCGGGTTATGATGAAAAGCCAACCTCTAACTTAATCAATTTTTTATTCGTCGATTTTGACACTGTTGTTTCAATCTCGACAAATGTTTCACGTCAGTTTCTTGATCCCTAAGTTTGATTATGTTTAAAGCATTTGGCGTTTTCTTTCCAATACACCCTCTTCCAAATAAAGGCATTGTTAAAACTTTAGTAAGCCCTAGGGGCTGTTTTTTTCTTCTTCTTTGTTTACTTGTAATACATTTGTTGGGAAGATACTTTGACGTTCGATGGCCCTAAAAAGGACAGATGAGCTTCACTTTTTCTTGACTTACGATACCTCAGATGATCTGCTCTGGCCTAATATTGTAGCACTAGGCTGACTGGGAGGAAAAACACAACGCTCTTGAGTTGAAGCTAGTTGTAGTAACGACTTTTTCCTAACCTTTTCCAGCGTTACGCCAGAGATATTGGTGTCCAGAAAACCTTTTTTTTAACAGAACTTAGTTGTTTTAGTTATTCAAGATGAGGAGATTAGTTTGCGTTGCTTGCTTCTTGAAGACTATCCCGTTCGCTCCAATTTATATCTTCCTTATTACTTTACTTTTAGATCCACCCAGGACAGACTTTGGAAAGAATTGGTGATTCCTGATTAAATGCTTAGAGTCAAAAGAGTAATGCGGGGTCGTCGATGGCTGGGGTTCCCAGCCTCGTGACAAACTACGCCACTCGTGACGTCAGCCAGTAAATAACTCACTTGGTTTAATAGTAGCCAGTTCTATGTAGTCTTTCAGTAGACAAATTAATGTTAGAAATTTTTACAAAAATGTATTTGTTAGTTAGATAGCTTAACGTTAGATGATCCTGAAAAAAACCAATGAGATTAATGGTTGATTATAAAACGTAAATACTTAAATAGTTCTGAAAGGGAGTAATGGTGGTACTTCTAGTTATTCCTTATTATAATTCTCAATGATAGAGAGCTGACTGCAAGTAGCTTAACTCTTACCCTGGAAGGCACTGCATACAAAGATCGTGCTAGAGGGTGGTACGCCACTGGCTAAACAGTCGGTTCCTGCATAACCAATTACTCAGCACAGTCACTGCAAAAAACTTAAGTATCCTTGAAAATAAGTAGATCAAAATAACAAATACTCGAAGGATAATAAGAAAATATACATTAAGAACTCCATAATAATATTTTCTAACTACTTCACCCGAAAACTCGAGTTTTAGCGGAGAGTGAGTGAGTAAAAACGAATTTATTATGCTGTGGTTGGATTGACCGTATGACAACAAAGTTTAACAAGGTTTAAATTACAAAAGGTATGATATTTTACGATTAAAATTGCTTGCAGTATTAATAAATTTGTTTGTTTGGCCGTAGTTTTGTAGAAAATAATATGTAAATCAAACCTATGCATAAATTTTGCGCAAATGTTTAAAGTAGAAATGATTATATTACACAGAGATTTGTACAAGATAATAGTATTTATTACGTGATCGAAAAATAAAGATAAAATGTGATTTGCTATTTAATTTAACGCAATAAGATAATCGTGCGATGCTTAAAAGACTCAGAGGTACAACTTCCTTTCGTAGTTTCCGGGATTTCTCCCTAGAAATTTAGGGCACTCATTTAAAATGATCGCTCATATGCAACTGACCGAGCAAAAGGTATGTAGAACTTGACCCCCACTTATCTCACAGACCATCTAAGACCATTGTTACAGGAAAAAAAATCAGCAAGGTACTGCAGTTTATTTATGTTGAATATGTGATTTTATGCTCTTCCCAAGAGGAACATTCTGCACGATTTGAAAGTCAGCCAATTGAGTCGACTATATAGAGACTTTATCTCAGTATTACGTCTGACCCCAAAGACAAATCCAACAACCGTATTTAATAGCTTATGCAGCTTGACACCAAGGTACTTAGAGAGATTAAGGTAAACTAGGGACGCATAATTAATGTACGGTTACACCAGCACAGTGACAAGAGTCCTCCTTATTCTCCAAGGTAAGGAACTATCCATATAATGCAGCATATGAAGTGTGCCATGAGCTGAAGAGCAAACACGAGAGAATTATGCATTCCACATTAAGTTCTCCTTAGGGATAATACCTAGGCTCTTAATTAATGCAATGCAGGCTACAGGCTGGTCACGAACGAACACTGGGGGCAAGAGTGATCAGTTAAGTTTTATGCGTTACTGCTTTGTACCGAATATAATCGCCTTGGTCTTTAACAGATTTGAGGAGATCCCATGACAGTTTGCCCAATGAACAATCGATGCTATATCCTCATTTAATCTTTCTAAAGTGGCAGTCAAGTTTATGGGAGCACATCGGATATATATCTGCAAATCATCTGCAAAGAGCATAGCCTGGCAAAATGAGAGGTACGACACGATTGAGTTTATAAATATAACAAACAATATGGGGCCGGGTTATGACCCTTGAGGAACCCCAGAAGTCACCCAACGTGGCTCAGTCCGCTCATCATTTCCATTCGTGACCACCTGAGAACGCCCACTCAGATAGCTATGCAAAAAACCTAACCAAATTTGCTGAAAAACCCATATTACATAACGATTTATAAGCTTGCAGTGGTCTATATTTTCGAATGCTTTTTTAAAATCAAAAAAGACCGGTATTGTGAGCATACCCCCGTCTATACCCTCGCGGATATCATTGGTAACCCTTAACAGTGCCGTATGGGTTCTGTAACCTCCACAAAAATGCGACTAATAAGGCGAACAAAGCGAGGCACCCTCTAAGTAAGTGTACATTCGGTCTGTCATAAAGAAATCAAATACCTTTGTAAAGTGAACAAGGCTTGCAATTGGGCGCGTATCAGTCGGGGTCGTCGGGCTTCCAACGTTGGACAAAGGCACATCCAAATATCTGGGTACTTATTTGATATAAGTGACATATTGCACAGATGTACTAAAAATGTGGCTATGATCGATGTAACATCCTTGAAATAACTCAAAAATAAACCATTATTGCTTGAGCTCTTGGTCTTGGCTTAAAAGTGCACAATTGCCCGGAGTTCATGTGCTGTGGGAATAGGGCGAAAAAAAACCACGATCATGTGCGTCCACAACAATATCATCTAGGTTATCCAGATAGCAAGGCCTGTACCTATATGCCACCAGCGAGTAGTGATCTGCCAACGACTCAGCCGGTAGGCAGGTCAATAGTGGAGGAAGCCCACCAGCAATGAGACCATAATATTGTAAGACTTTTCAAGTTACAATGGTGGTATTTACTCGCCAACCTTACGAGCTTAGTGCACGACGGCCCTTAGATCCCTACAAGCAATCCGATAGCTCTGTGAGGTGAGGTGAATGACGTTGGACGTACTTTCCCGGTGCTCCAGAGTTTTGTGTATTATAGAACTTAGCTGATACTTCTGGACAGAGCTTTTCTTACAGGTGAGCCTTCTCTGGAAGCTGGATTGGCCTGCACCTTGCTCTTTGTTATCTACATGCCTCCTGGGGCCCAGTATTCCTGTTAATCGTGACGCTCTGGCTTAACCTTAATTTTGTGCACTTGGATGGTGTCTTTCCCGGAGTCCTACACCCATGCTGACTGTTTTTCGACGTGGTTACCGTCAACCCTGTATATGTGCCACTGTTTTTCATCTCGTGCTCCTAGTGATGAGGCTCTTGGTACCGGCAGAGCTTTTTCTTAAAGCTGCGACTGGCTGTATAGATCGTTGTCTCAGCTGCTGCTGTAAATCAGCGTGAGGCTGCGCTGCAGGTCCCATGTGCCAGCTGTGTCTCTATATTTGAGAATGTTCTTCTGTTGATGATGACTTCCTAGGATTGTGCATACCGAATACCTGGAGGTATTTTCCTGGATTATCTTCTCAATCCTGTGCGCATGCTGCCTTACTGACAGTCAAAATTTCATCATCGATCGTCAGTTATCCACGGCCAGCAAACATACCCACTTTTGCTGCAGCCTGTGGCTTTACCTGCCTTTTGCCTCTACTGTCGGTGATGACTGTTTTGTCTGTATGGTTCGTTTTTGGTTATATTGTTTGTTTACGCTGTCTGCTCCAGTGGCTATCACAAATCTCCCAGGTGCCTATTAAATACTAAGCGACTAAGCTAAGATGTATAGATCTTTCAACTCTGTTCTAAACATTTGTGTTTTCTTTATAAATGAGGGCACAAATTTTTTGTATAGTATAAGCAAAATTTTACTAAGTACACACAATGCTTTACAAAGAGATAAAAGAGATAACTGACATGCAGTACCTAAGCGTGTTATTTATTGTAAGTATTGTACATTTTAAGTTTGTTATATTTGTACATATCAGTAGCATTTGTCTCTTAAGATCAGATTGTTTTTATTATTTATTACATTGCTTGAGATTGCCAATCACTGGGCTTGCTTTTACACACACATTAATATAACCAAGTGGAAGAAGTGCTCAAAATCTGTTACCACTCATTTGTGCAATGGTTCTGTATGTCGGTAATCATTCCACCCGGGTTGTATAACGAGCTGCTTGCTTACTAAAACTGATATTGTTTGTTGCACTCGTGCAAGTCAAAGTGAAGCCAAGCGTAGCGATGTGCTTGATGTTGTGTTGTCCCCACGAGCTAGCCAACATGACTTAAACCGTGATCTGGACGAGGAAGGTAATGATAAGAATTATCCAATAAGTGGCTCCTTTAACTCCACAAATAGTAAGTCAAATAACGCTGATAATGAGAAATCTGCTGGGGCTACTGAATTCGACAAGCTGGAAACCGGTATGCCATCTAGCTAGCAGGATTTTAATAAAAACTAACGTTTGGAACAACTAATGATGGCAAGAAATGGTATCAGATCTAATGATAAACATTGCTTTGAGAAAATTGAAAAGCACATGGATAACCTTGCTAGCCAGGCAGCTGGACAAGACCAGTGCATTGATAGGTTTGAGCTAGAAAATGCAGCATTGCGTGACGAGTTCGAGGAACTAAAGTCTACTCAAGCCTCTAACGTAACATCTAGCGCGGTTGCAGGTGCAACTCCCTCTGCGGATCTTAAACTCACGGGAGTGCCCTTCGAATCCCAATACCCTGCCTCCGACTTTGTACGTACCCAGCTCATGATTCTTGGTTTCAGACATCTTCACTTTGATATCCTTGAAATCAAAGAAGAAAAACTCATGAGCCGGGGTGAAGGGAGAAGTGGAGCTGAGGATAAGGGAGGCGCTAAGTCTGCGATCAATCGGGTGGAGCTCCCGATCCACGGGAATTTTTGGGTATTACTAAAATCAACCCACACATGAGACTCTATATTAAATGCAAAACGGTCTTATGGAGAATTAAATTTTATTACTCTTTTTCCAGACTCGGACATTAGCTTGACTATCAGACTCTATAAAATGCTGTCACATTTGGCGTACAAACTCTTCCGTAGGGTGAAATATATCGCGAAAGAAAGGGGATATAAGTATGTCTAGTCGCGTGAGAGTCAAATTCTCGTGCAAAAGGATGTCAGAGAAAGTGTATTGGAGGTGACCTCTGAACCAGATCCATGTAAATTAAAATGACTATATGTGCAGACGTTGCCTGTTCCAAAGAGTATGGCTAAAATTTATCTGCACGTTGCCCATATTAACGTTGATTCAATTGGCCCCCATATGGAGGTCATTGGATGATTCCCGTGCAAATATGATCTTGATGTTCTTTCCTTTTAAGAGTCTTAGTTTACACCAGTATGGATCTCCTCTTTACATTAAATCACTTCATACTGATTGAATCGAAATTACTAAGGGCTTAAGTCGTGCACTGGCAGGCGAGAGTATGTACAGGGTGCCTGAGTCGCATTCTACGTTCGGAATAATATTTAGTGTCGGGTTCTTGAATCGTTGAAGATTTCAGAAATCAATGAAACAGAGTCCATGTTCCGTGAACTGATCTCTGAAACACGTCATAAAGTCCTGTTGGCAATGGTTAATAGGAATCCTAAAGAAAGAGTTCTTTAAACCTTCTTTGAAGCATTTAGTAGTTGCTCTGTGGGTTATCCAAACTTGATTGTCACCAGCGACCTTTATATTGATATGATAAGTGCAAACTACTATTTGTTACATCTTTGTGCTCTCCTCACTGATTACTCGATGCAGTTGGTTGGCTTTAAGCTAACGCATTATCGTGGTAGTACACATACCTGGATTGATCGTATTATAGTTGATTCCTTACATAAAGTTCTTTCTTTGGGCCAATCTAATGATCCATTTATAGGCGAGTAAGACTATATCTACATCGACTATAAATTCAATGTTGCAGATTCTAGTCGCGTACAGGCG
Organism: Copidosoma floridanum; assembly: GCF_000648655.2. The sequence continues at coordinate 2,822,976 of NW_019384242.1, read as the reverse complement.
TGGTCACATAATTTTTGGAACTTTTCGGTTGATGCCTTTTCGTTGGAACTTTGTGTGAATGCGTAATGTATGGCGATGACGTAGATGTGGCTCAGCAAATTAAAAGAGATATCTATTGAACTTCTAGATGTTTATTTAGCCTTCAGAGGATATCATCACCACCGGTCGCACACCTCATGGTTCACTGTTCACGAGCTCAAAGACCGTTTAAAGTGCCATAATCGGCTCTATAAGAGGGCTAGACGTACGGGTAGTGAAGATATTCTCAAAGAGGATGAGGAAATAGAGAGAGAGAGAGAAAAGGAGAGCAGTAGTACAAAAGTTCATAAGTATTAAGAACTTACCAACACTGCGTTTATTAATTTTTTTCCGAGATGAGTAAAACTATGAGAAAACTTCCACATGAAGCACGTGGCCACCTTGACTGTGACTATAAATTTGTCGTGAAATGCATGTAATCCCTTTCGGTAGTATACAGCGGAGTAAACTTCTAAATTTATTCTAAATATAAAAACAATGATTGAATGATTGTTGGAAAATCTTATAAAAATCAAACATGTGACTTCTGCAGCAACCGATGTCCAGGAGTCTACGAAGTAATTATATTAGCGTATAAATGCTTGAATACTGGTAATATGCAAAAATAATTAGTAAGTAATGAAATTTATAGCACATCATTCGACACCTAAAAAAATTTAAAGGATTTTTCCAGAAAATTGAGTAGTTCTAACCAACTTCTTTTACTCTTCAAGCCTGTTATCATCCACTTACAAACAACTCTGGCTTCGCTCGAGTCGTAAATGTTAGTGGATGATACAGGCCCTTCACTTTTGCCCTAAGCGTAGTCCATCACCATTGAAGCTAATTATTTTCTAATGACTAACAAACCGTGAATTTTTGGCCAAAGCAGTAAGAAAACTAGTGTACATTACACGAGACGTCACTGAATCATCCGCTCCGGTGGTGAAGTTACCCCCCGAGGCGAAGCCAGGAGTAAATTATTGAGTTTTATCCCTTGGCATGTGATGTACTTCTATTGTTTATCATAATGCATTATATTATTATTTGTACTAACGAATTTTAAAAATAATCTTGGGGGTTAGTACGCTGAGTACGCAAGGAAGTGGAGCCTTACTATGATTTATAAATCTGTACCGTACAGTTGTTAGTACTTTTTAGTGTTGGTATTTTATTCATAGCCGCCACAGCCCCTTTCCTGCAAAATAAGGTAAAAATCAGTCTTTTTCTCCCTCGTTTCGGCTTAGATTACATTTTGTCTTGCCCGTCTACCACTTCCAGCAGTCTCCCACAACTCTCCAATGGCCCCCACACATACCCCACAGTATCCCACCGCAGAATGTTTATTGACACTCACCACACACACACACGCGCGTACGTGCATACAAGCGTGTGTGTGTGTTGGTGTTACTACGAGTCAAATTATGTGGACAACTATATGCGCAAGGAAGCTGTTACAATATATCAGTTGAATCATACAATTATGATTTTTAACAAGAAATAACAAAATAAACTTAACTTTGACAGTAAGAAATAAGCAGATTATTTTAATTTTAGAAAAAAAAATTGCTAATTAATATAAAAATTACAATTTCTACTAAAAAAAAGAATTCTGTAGTGTCACAAATAGAAAAATAATATCAGAAAAAGTAGTTCCAAAAAAAAAATAAGTCAAGAAATGGAAAAGATACAAATAAAAATATAATTTACAATAAACAGAAATTCATAAAAACAATTTATTGTGAAGAAAGTTTGTTTTCTTAAGTAAAGTCATCATATGTATATAATAAACTATAAAAGGATTATCAGAACTGTTTCTCAGAGATGTAGATGTAATTTGACAAACTTGACCTTGAATTTTAAATTTTAGATAGCATTTTCTTTTTACTTACAACATTGGCAATAAATAATAAGATTATTCCAATATCAATCAAAACATCTAAGATCATTGTTTCAATAGTTGCTTTAATCTATTATCATACAGACTTTAAGCAGATAAAAGTGATCTGTTACATTTACGAAATTGAGCATTTGTCTTTCAGAAATCTTGCCAAAACTTTGTACAACAAAAGTTGCTATGACAACAATCTGGAATACTACTGTCTTATTTCAGTAACAAAAACTTGAGTGAATCAGCAAAGGGTTTAATATAATTTAACAATAGGTCAATTTAACATAGTGTTTCCTAAGGGCTAGGGGCATTTTTAAAGTGATACTTTTTTAGGACCGCCTTATATGGGGAGTTAACCCGTGAAATGGGCAAGCGAACGCTTCCATGCACATANTTTTGTCCCGCGTAATGGGACAAAAGTACCTTCTTCTGGTGCAGTATAGTTAAAATTTTTTTTCATTCTGCATTACATGACTAAACATTTGTGCATGTATCACATATACTATAGGAAACATAGAGGTACTTAGAATAGGCGAATCATAACATAAGTAATATATATATATATGTACGTATACCAGCTGCCCCAAAGGCAGGGGTCTGTTTTGTCTGTCTCCCTTCCTCTGTCTCCCTCTCTCTCACATGCTCACAATAGTGCACCGCAATTACTCTATCTATATATATGATATAGCTTCTCTCTATCTCTATATATAAAGTAGACAGTCGATCCGAATAATTACCAGCGCAAGCGAACGGAATAGTTGAGCGGTCACCCATCTAACAACCAATCACGGCCAACTCTGCTTATCTTTTCAGATCGACGAGACTGCAACTCTACCACTGCACTACCATAACGGTAGTAGGTATACCTATTGCTGCATGGTGGAAATAGTAACCTTGCTGTAATAGGGGCTAAACTAGGCCTCTGTTACAGCTAAGGTACTATCAGGTAATAATGCCTGACAAAACATCGCTTTATCTCTTTAAAGTCTTTAAAAAAACATAGTAAAAATCGTTTTTGTTTCCTGTTTATCTTTTCGTATGCATACACGTATGTAAAAAACGTACGTAGGATATAAAATATGTATAATACGACAACTTCACATTTGAAAAAAAGGAAAAACGCTGTAACTCGAAAGGGAACGAAATTGGCTAAATACTACTATTTCTATGGATTTCCTAATAGGGATCTACATGATTGAGGTGCACAAATAAAGAGAAGTTAGACTATGAAAAAACATAACCTCAATTTTTTGATTTTTCGACTGTATCTTGAAAAGAACAAGTAAAAAAAAAACTTTATTTAGTTAGGCATGTATGGAATATTAATACGGACGTTGACAAAATCTTCTAAAAATTTTTGTTACAATATGACCTCCCAAAATTAGAAAAACAGTCGTATCTCTAAAAAGAAGCCAGACAGGCCAAAAATAATTTCATGTATAAAATATAACTATTGAGGTGAAAAAATATGTTACACGAATTCATACAAATAATCGTTATAATCCTGCAAATAATAAGTCATATCTCAAAGGCAAAGCTACAACCTTCATATCCTAACGATAAATTGATTTGTTTTATGCTTTTAATAGTGTATTATGAGAAGAATGGTCACGTGACAAAGATCTATGTTCTTTTGATCAACTTTGAGATCAGTAGAAATTAGTTAAGCACGGGTGAATTTAAATATTTAATTATCAGTTATTATATAAAATTAATAAAAAGAAAAATTACAATTTTACAATAGAACATAGCTAGAGGAGGGGAGGGCTCGTTGAGCAGGGCTGCAAAGCGTGGCACCTTGAAAAGTTTCATATATTTCTCAATAGCTTGAAGCAGGTCGAAAGTGTTGTATTTTGTAAAACAAAGTAGGCCAATTCGATAGATCAGGTCCTTAACTTTCTCGTTCAACAATTTTTTTCATTCTAAAGTTTATATAAGTACCGTAATAAACAATAAAAAATTGTATTAGAATGGGGTAGGCGTGGCACCTCAGGTAAGGCAGGTGTAGTCCGGTGAACAGCCGTAAGACTCTTAAGTCGGTGGAGTGGATCGTCTGCTGATTTCATACCTAACCTTATTCGTATGTAAGCAATACAAGATGTTTTGAGTGCTGACTTGCAATATTTAGTGATTTACGCAGTTGATTACACTTGTTAAACTGTATCAAGTGTGTGTCTATAAAAATTATAATATGTTGATACATGACAATTTAATAATATATACATTCATCATCGCCCGTAGGCTCAGAAATGCTTTTTTTACACAAGAANAATACGTATGAGGTCAATCTATTTGCCTCCTTAGTGGTGTGGTATATATATTAATATATATACATTTATAACTATTTAATAGCATTTAATATGTAAATATATACATACATCAGAGCGTGTAGTGGCTCAGTCAACTTGGTCATGGATTGATACGCGGAAGACCGTGGTTCAATTCCCGGCCAGTGCGACTTTTTCGGGCAAGTACCTCTATGACTTTGCTTATGACATGTGCTTTTTCACTGCGCAATGCTCCTGGAGGAGCGTTTAGGCGACCTTCTCGCAGCAAAAATTGCCTAATTTCCCCCTACCCGCCTCCCAGTAATGGCAAGCCTCCTATCCCTCTTTCCTTCCTTTTTCCAAGTGCTAAGTGCCCATAGTAGCGCCCTTATTAAAGGAGCCAGACGTAGAGTACTCTAATGTATATATACACACATTAAATACACGACGTCATTATACTTATTTATTCGTAAAAATTAAAAAAGAAGTATGTGAACTTAATTCTGTGTAGTTATTCACTAACAGAAAAATGTAATGTTGCCTAATCAGAAAGTTTTCAATTATTTTACTTTGTTAAAAATAACGTTTGTTTCGTTATGAAAATACTTACAACTAAACTATACACTTAGCACTTCATAGCCCCCATGATACACATGCCCTTTCTGAAGCCACCTCATGCCCTCTGATGGGGTAAGTGGAGCAGTTTTTAAACTCATTTTAAGAAATTTTTTGCCGTTAATAATGAATAAAAAAAAATTTTTTTTTTACGTCTACTAATTTTAAACAGTTGCTTTTACTCATTTCTATTTTTTAATAGTTGCATATTTACAGTCTCTTAATGCAATGTGCAACTAATGTTGTAGTGCCATATCTGCCCTCCCCTCCCCTATATGTTTATTGTTCTCCTTAATCTGAATAGGATATGGTGGATTATTTCACTTTTACGGTAGCCAAAATATAAAAAAAATTTTATTTGCTGGATACAAAGATTCCAACAAAAATTCATTGTACACATATAATGTTATATCAAATGCACAAATATTAATTTTAACTAAAAGGAATTTTTGTCCCGCGTAATGGGACAAAAGTACCTTCTTCTGGTGCAGTATAGTTAAAATTTTTTTTCATTCTGCATTACATGACTAAACATTTGTGCATGTATCACATATACTATAGGAAACATAGAGGTACTTAGAATAGGCGAATCATAACATAAGTAATACGTTAAGGTATATATTATAAGGTATACATGTATTCTATGCACACACGAGCTCGAGTACGTGATAATATTAAAATTTTTACTATTTTAACATGGGATTCTTAGAGGTCTATAAAAATTAGGTGTACTCTAATTTTCTCAGTTTTTATTATACTGAGTTTAATATCATTTAAGATTGTAGTTTCACTTCTGCCGGGGATCCTGAGATCCATATCTGATTTTTTAAAACTCATTTGAAGTCGCATCAATGCAGCAAAATCTTTTCGATTGCTAAGAACAGTTGACAGAATGTTTTATAGTACATTTAAATATGTTGCTATTGCTTACGGTTGAGTGGATCACGATTTCCAAATTTATAATATTTCTAAGATTACTTCAAATAACAAAATCTTATAAAATAAATTATTAAACATCTGCTACATGCTTAACACATTTAAAAAAATGCAATTAATTAACTTTAGCACTACTTTAAAAGTAGTATAAAAATGTAATAACAAATACATTTGGATAAAAATTAATGAGAGAGTTGTGAATAATGGCTGAAGAGGGTTAAAACAAATACTAAAGCGTCCCTAAAACAATGTGCTTAGAAATTGTGACAGAACTTTCTTAAAACTGTAAGGAGTGCATAAAAGGGAAGTTTAAAGAGTAGTAAAACTACAAATGACATAAAAACCGACATAATTTTATCTCAGAGATGCGGCTAAAGGGTGGTAGGTGGGAGATATTTAAAAAAATTTTCATGATTAATTGACTTTACTTGATGATTCTTATAAACAAATTTGCAAAATTTATGGCACTAAATTAAAAAATATCATATTTAGGAACATTTCATCATTTAACAATAATACATGACATTATGTATTATTTTTTATGATAATACTTTTTTGGTAAAAAAATTTGATCTTAAATTTTTTAGCATAAGAAATCTCTTATTTTCTTAACGAAATTTATTATAGTATCATAGCTCAGTTGACATATTATAGGAAATTATTATTGCTGTTTTTACAACCTTTAGTTAATTTTATTATTATGAATAGTTTTAATTGCACTTGTGATATTGAATTTGGATTTATTGGTGCCCAAATTAAGATACAACAATTATTATTTTATAACACGTATACATCGAAGAAAAAAGTAAGAGACAGAAAGGGTTCTTTGAATTGGAACAATAAATTATACATATAAACAACTTATAAATTATTAATTTATTTAAAAAATGTATTAATTATTAATGTACATAAAATAAATATGTGTACTTTAAAAAATTATTGTAATTAAAAATTGGGTACGGGTAGTTCTGTCTCTTCGTGGTTATAATACGGCTGAAATTAATAGGTTGTTCACTTAACCTTTCCAATTAAGCCGATACTCGCACGGTTTTATTATAATTTTATAATCATGTGTCATTTTAGTTTGTATGCATAGTTGTATTATGTCATATGTACATATACATAAAATAAATTATAAATGTTACATCACTTTAAAATAATAGTAACACAAAATAAAGTTGAATGCACCGAGAACTTTACACTTAATAGTAAATTCAAACAATTTGATGATAAATACATTACGATTTTTAATATGATTTGTAAATATTATTACATAATAAAACGTGAATTCCATATTTCATTAATACGTATGAGGTCAATCTATTTGCCTCCTTAGTGGTGTGGAAAAATAAATGAAAATAATTATCTTGGAAACTGAGTATTATTTAGTATCTTAAAAATAGGGATGTATATATTTATGTATATGTATTAGCAATATACATACATATTTATTGTTGGGTACACGGTTAAACAGTAGTGGAACGTATGAGTTGCTGCACGATCAAAAATATTGCTATGGGTCGCTAGGTGTTGTTGTTAATAAAATAATAGTAGTTGAGATTGAAATCTTTAGCTGATTACTTCTATTTATCTCTGCTAATAAAGTTTGATTTCGCTTTGTTAAGTAATGTGCTTTTATCATTACTTGTAAGGGTAACAATTTTGGGGCTCATCTGGGATCTGAATGTCATGTTTTGCCACAACCACTACAATCGTCACAACCACCATAGTTGTCATAAGCACCACAGACGTCACAGTTAACACAAACTTTACCGACTTAACATGCATCTTTTGGGCAATCTCTTTCAAATGGCTTAGTGACAGGTTCATTCCCAGCTTATAATCTTCAGTTTAAAAATTATGATGGTAGTTATTCGTTTAGAGATTTCTCTAATCAGATTAGCCTGATCACCAAGTTAAATGGTTGGGATGGTAACAGGAAAATGATTGCTCAAATTTCTTGTTGATGTGAAAAGGTGAGATTGGTGCAAGATAATTTTTCAGAGTTAGAGGGACTATTAGGTTTGACTTCAAAACTTGAGGTTAGCTTTGGGGAAAAACATTTGGCAATGACGTGTTATTCTCAACTACAGAATAGGAAACAGAAGCTCTCTGAAAATTTTTCAAGTTCAGCTGCTGATTTACAAGAGCTAGTTTCAGTAACTTAAGCTGAGTGTTCGTTTACTTCTCAAGATTAAATTGCTTCTTTACAGCTTATTATTGGGATTACTGATAATTTCTTCAGAGAAATGCTTTAGTTAGAAGGAATTGAATTTTCGACAGTTTCTGTTCAACGGGAAATTGAAGTTAAGGCAATTTTCAAGGAAAACTTGAAGGGACTAATGTTGATGCAGGAATATATAGAACAGTGCAATCAAGTTTTAATCCGGGAATGAGTCAGAAATTGAAGTCCCTGAATAACACCAATGTATAGTGCTGGATTTACGGAAAGAAAGCTCATGTAAAGAACAATTGTCTTTAACTACATGCGTTCAATTGGCAGGAAAACTAAATTTGTTTAATTTTCAGGAGTACGTTTAACAGTAAGAAAGCCAGCTCCTTTACATTCAGACTTGAATAACAGAAAGATGAAAGCGTGTATTTACCTCTCACATTACCCTAAAAAATAAGGCGTAGCAGAATGAAACAAATACAATACGTTTGAAGATACTCGGTAACTTGGCAGTGGAATCGAAGTAGGGACGTGAAGTCCTGCAGCTGTAAAAAGAAGATATGGATGTAGTTGAATTCACAGTTGGAAGCAATGTACTTGGTAAGTTGGAAAAAGGGTTAAGTAGAGTCATTCGATATTCTGAAGCTGTATTGATATCCTCTAGCTATAACAGAAGAAGATATTGGTGATATTTTGGTGTGCTATGTGATGTTTAGTTTTGTAATTATCAGGACGACAATCTGAAAGACGAGAGAATAATATTCGTGACACTGTTAAAAAATCGTGGAACGTATGAGTTGCCGGTCAAAAATGATGATATGCGTTGCTAGGTGTTGTTGATAAAAAAAAAAAGTATTTGAGTGATTGTAACCTAGAGCTGATTACTTCTGGTCATGTCTGCTGATAAGATTTGGTTTCGTTTTGTAAAGTAATGTGCTTTAATTATTACTGGTAATCGAAAAAATATGTATAAGCTCAAACAAAACTTAGCTTTGTTCTTATATGAACCGTGGAAGTATCACCCTTATAGCAGTTTGTTATAATGAGTCAACTTACAGAGCCAGTCAAGTTATTTAATAAGTATTCATTATTCTATCAGATGTACACGTCTTTATAAGAAAGTTTTGTGACCATTTAAATTTTAAGTAAAGTATTATCAAGTTAAAAAATTCTTTTCTTTTGTAGGTTATAAAATTTAAAAAATACACATGAAACTGGAAAAAGTAAGTTTATTTGATAACGGTTTTCTAATTTCCATCGAGTAGTAAATTTGTTGAAAGGGAGAGAGTTCTCCAAACGAAGCATACCACTATTGGAAGTATGAAAGAATGTCAAATGGCAATGCATTTTTGAACAGTACATCATGACATTTACAAACGAGTGGGACTGAAGTGTGCTCCTGAAACTATTATAAGAGAAATATCAGGATCTTAAAAAGTTATAAAAATGAAATACATATGCAAACAGTTTCTTTTTATTGTACATTTTACGTCAGTACTTTCTGATATTTCACATACATATTTTCTATTTAAATATATTCCTCTAAACCCAAAAACACATGAAATAACAAATAATTAAGGGGTTGGCACAAGAAGCGCGCAGAAAGTGGAGCCCCACTTGCGTGTATACATATACATAAGTGTATGAGCATATTTGTGCATGTCATCGGTACTTTTAGTGTTGATGGCTGTAGGGATTGACTTATTCATCATAATGCGAGTGAATGAGCAAAGCTTGTTAGAAAGCCATTGCATACAGCATTGTATTTCATCTGTATGTAAGGACCTGGTATGAAGAAAAACAATATGTCAGCGACGGTTAAAATAGAGAAATTTTTGTTGGAGAAAATTCAAGTGCGCTTCGATCTAATTTTACATCATTTGCGTTATGTAAAATTAAAACATTTTAATCCTAAAGTAGTTTTTGTCTTCTTAAGAGATTATATTAAAAAATTGTCGACGTAATATTATCTTCAGAGTAGGCTTTCAAGGAATAATAGCTCATGAGCTTGAGTCTGGTATAAAAAGTGAAAGATGCTTTTGAAAAAAAAGTAAAATGTGTTTTTGATGGAACGGGAGTAGAATAGTGAAGACAGCAGAAAATGTTTTTTATAAAATATGAAGTAGTAATTTAACATATCGTTTCTCATTATGTAAAAGGCTGCAGGAAATTGGAGCATCTGTTACATGACATACCAAAATCGATATGTAACAGAGGAAACACATCTTGAGTTAGGCTTTACCCTTCAATTCTTATGACTTGCTAACCTCTTAATGATAATCTTTTTCAATGAAAATCATCGAAACAAAAATTTTTATTAAACAAAATGAATGATTTCGATAAATGTTTATAATATCTAATGCTATAAGTAGTAGTTCTAGGATCTTAAAATTTCTTTTCCGTTTTAAATAATACTTGGACAAAGTTTTAATTCATAAATAAAGTTGAATTTAAAAACTATTCTTTAGTTTAAAGAAAATTTAAAACTATTGACTTTCACTTAGGATTGAAAAGAGACTGGCTGAGCCACTTGTTGTTCAAAATCATATTTTATAGTTTTTGACATTTGATAACGAAATTCGAAGGACAGTAGCTATAGTCAACAAATTTAAGTAACTTTTTCAAATTTGTGTCGCATATGTTACTCTTGAAAACATTGTAAAACAATACAATAGTTATTACCAATAGTAATAGCTTTTAATAATTTGACATTCTAATCTGCATGTACCTTTTAACTTATATTTTAACATTATTTTGTGTATTGCATCCGTCAGAAAAATAGAGCCACTAGCTACTGAAACTTTTCACCATTGCTTCCATAATTTATAACAGACTTGGTATTACACTTGAAAAGTCTCCATAAGTCATAAATCATGAATGATAATGGATCATATTTTTAATCAGCGATTTCGTCTTTTTTATTTTCTTATTTTTTTTTCCTTAGATAAGTAAATATTACAATGTCTTATTCGTGTTTATAGTATTAAATTAATTTTGAGTACATGCTTATTTAAATAAATATAACTTGAACTGGTATATAAATAATCCATTCTATGATATGAAAAATTTTGTTACAGCATAAATTACTTCTAAGAATTATATGCTTAGTACTTTAATGGATATACTCTAAATATAAGACATACTAAATAATGTCATTTACTTTCTAAGCCTAAAAAATACCATGTTATGAAAATGGTTTTTTTTATCTTTTTTTATTGAGAATAACAGAAAATTTGTTTGTTTGAAATTGTGTTCTTTGGTTTTATGACACCCAAATTAATATGTTTTTAATCTAAAATGTTTATTATTATGCATAAGTGTGCAACAAACTTGTCACTGAAAATAACGTTCACGCAAAATCATATAAATCATTTTTAAAGTAACAGAAATAGAAATTACCCAACAACTTTCAAACTTAATAGTAATCACATAATTCTTTAACACCGTCAGCAACAATAATAGTTTATTCTACTTACTCAACACGTAACATACCGTCATTGTGCACTTTTAGGATAATACTTATCTAGGTAAACAAAAATAAAACAAAAAATTAAAGCACTGATAAAAACATAGATTTTAACATATAAAAAAGATAGATATCCAGAGAAAAGGCCACCATGTGTGCGGGTTGGCTGTGTGTTACAGATGCAGATTTCTGCTGCGGGTTGCGCCAGCCCGGAGATGTGCTCGAGCAGCTGGCAGACTCCAACAGTTCTATGCTAATGAGTGAGCTATCGTCTAGTGCCAGCTACCACGATCACCAGAATAAGCATCAGTACACGAGCCCTCAACAGCTACGCTATCACGTTCGTGGTCTGTTTTTCTGTTCTTTCTCAGAGTTATTGTCATTATTAGACTATTTATCTCTTTTTTCTGTTATTTTGAATGACTATGACTGTTGTTAGTGTTGTTATATTATTTATTCTTGTTTTCCTTGCAATTACATTTGTTGTTACTCCTTTCACTTTTTAAAACTGTTTTCTATATTGTTGATAGGCTTATTGTATGTGCAAATCTATGTTTATTGTGTTACTACAGACAAACGGAGAATTCTTGTACATTTAATTGAATTTAGTCTTCACCTTACAGCTATCAACGTTTTTTGTTTCCTGTTTGAAAATTAATTAAACATTTTATCTATTTAGTCTACTTTTCGTCTAGGATTTTTTCTGATTTTTATACTATGTTTTCTTTCTATTTCCTTATCGTCAAGTTGTGTCAGTAATGTGAGATAACTTTATTTTTTATCTTGAAGAAGCTATGTGGGTCTTTTGTTACTTAAGTAAACTGTGTTTAAAAGTATACTTCGAACGAATAGTTGACTTGCCGTGGATAGTAAGTGATTCTAAATTATGAAATTAAAAAAAGTTATGAGAATTTTTACGAACAAATTTAGCAAGTGTGGGAGGGTCGAAAATTTAATTATTATTTTGTACGTATAAAGAGTCTTGAGACGTGATATTTTATACCTATAAAAGATTAGTACGGAGACACCTTTACAAGGATATCTTCCAATCCACCAATTAACTAAGTAGGGTGAGGATTCACTTCGGTTCACAATACCCCAGGGATTGGCTCCTTACCCCAGTACCTCTTTACAAACGCACACGCGTGCACACACCATCATTTATTCAGTATTAATAATGTCTTACAGAGATGAGTTCATAAGCAAAGGATCAGACTCACTGCGAAAGGTAAAAGCAAAGTGACCAGTTCGAGTCGCTGCTGGCACTTTTATTCGCTCCGAAAATGAAGTTAGAAGGGATAAAAGAATCTATGCCAGCGCTCATAGTGGCAAATGTGCGTGATCTACAGGTACTCTACTGAACCAAAGTCGATATCATGTGTTGTTTTTATTAAATATTTTGAAAAACAGAAAGTGTAGAGGAGAACATGTTGTCATTGTTATTATGGGAGTCAAGATTTATCTATACAAATTGGTCATATCATGAAATTTTGTCAGTAATTATTAATTAATAGTCGTTGGAAGTACCAAAGCAGTGATCTCGTCTGCTCTACGTGCATCGTATTTGCATGGCAGATGAAAGTGTGTGGTTATTGGTCAATCAGAGTTCTGAAATACTTGTGTTCAGATCTTAAAATCGGAATCCAAAAGAATGGTTTTATAAGTTATTGAACTCATACTCACAGATTTAAACAGTGTAATGATGTTCAAAATTACTGAACTATTTTGTTATTAGATTATTATGAATAGTATGATTCCTTCGTAAACTTTTTTTTTTTTCACTAACGTACAAAAGAGTAAGAAGTGAGCGCTGCGGTCATTCTTGCAGCGAATACTCGAATCTGCGGCCGTGGCTCGAGTTAGGTAAGTAGTTTGGCCACTGGAGAAAGTGTTGTTCTGCATTCTTATTTTATTACCTCATAGAAGGCCCTAATACATATTATTTTTCTTTACGACTGGTACGAGCATTCAAATTTTTATCGGCTATACCTTTTATAAAAATAATTTTATATTATTGTACATTATTTGTACTCTCACAAGCGATGTGGATTAAAGCCTATCGATAAATCTAGCTACAACTCTTATGACATGATAAAGAAATATAATTTCGTACAAATATTGATCGGGTCAATTTTTTCTGCACATTGTTCTTAGATTAATCTAACGAGATTGTATACACTGGATGAGATTTTGAATAATATTGTCTTTAGACTATTTTCTGTCATCCAGTGTATGCAAATCAAAGTAAAAGTAAAAATTTTACGTTTTGTAAGGAACAGCTCTCTAGTACGCATCTAAAATTTATTGACGTTCTATTAAACTCGTATTCTGAAAATATGATTCAATGACTTAATGAATACTACCACGTATTAATTATTATTTTATTTATATCTGCCCTGTGCTCTTTAAAATAGTACTGCAGGCATTTATTAAACCATGTAGTGATTTATTGAACCACAAAAAAATAAGAGCAATACAGACACTGTAATAATCGTGGCTACAGTACATTGTATGCTCAGTAACATCAAAGCTGCACAAATAAAAGTTTAAATGTCCGTAAGTGGTACACAAATTGATCTGGTTCTCTAAGACTGAGTCCCACAGAGATATAAAAAAGGGCTTTTCTGTTTTCGAAATTTTTAGAGACCACAAATTATCACCAGTTAAAATAATTTTTTTAATTTTACTCCAACAAGGGTACTATGAATAGAAGTAAATTACTGGTTCCAAAATTGTCTTTCTTGACAAAACGTAACCGTGAATTTTTACTTTTATTTGTAGTGCCTGGACTGAAAAAAGAGTGACACAAGTAAAGAAAATTTTTAATCTTTGCTCCTGAATTTGATGAAAAAAAACTTTATTTAATTATTCAAGAGGTGTTTACTGTCAAACGTAAAACAGAATTTAGATCATTAACAAGCATTCCTTAAGTTTTAGATATAAAAAGGGAACTAAATGAGCGTTACGGACCTGTATTTTGAAAATTTACAGTTTTTACGACGTCTAAAACCAAAGTATTAGATTTATTTATTTCGACCAAAATTAAAGATTTTAATCTCTCTGTGGTATGGAATCTAAGACTCATTAACGTCAACAACATTTTTATGCATTTTACAGAAGTAACAAGAATTGTATTGAAGACTTGGAATGTGTTTAAGTTACGAGATCGAAATCTTATAAATTTTAAATTTTAACGGAAAATGCTCTCAAAAATTAACGCAATTAGATTTTGGCATTTAATGGCATTTAAAAGCCTGTAATTCTACCCCATAACGGTACAAAGCACATTCTATCTTCGTTTAAGGACGTTTGGAAGTATCATTCAGAGAGGCAAGGAACGGGTAGTGCCCCCTGCCCGCGCACCTGTGTCCCCTTTACCGCGCTCCTCCTCTTGCACTCTACAAATTTGAAACTGTACGACTGTAACTGCTTGTATTTTTGAAAAATGCCTGGCAAAGCTTGATTTTTTTTTCGTGCAACTTTCTTTTGTACCAAGGTATCTATGAAAACGTATTTTTTTTCAGATCTATTTAGAATATACCTTAATTTCAATTAAAAGTCAAACCTAACCTTGCTCCCTTATAAGAGACCATGTTAAACTGTTGATATTTCATAATTTTTTTCTCGAAAATTTTCTCTGGTGAAAGATCTGAAAAATTCATGTGCACTCCTTATATGCTTAAATGTAACACACATTTTTTTTGGCGCGTTTCTACATTTTTAACTTTTTTCCCAAACATCCTTAATGTTAGATTAGTAACTTGGATAGTGACTTGCAGAAATGTGAACAGTAAGCTATTTATTAATTTTTAAGCGAGAAGCGTTGTTTGGAGCTTTTACCAATTTTCTTGTTTGTTGCTGTGATTCCGTTGCTGCTGTGATGGTTTTATTGCTACAACGATCAGGTTAATCAAAGTGCCGTGATTGTTGCTGCTGTGAAATAAGGTGGCCACGATTTCCGTAAGAGGTGGAAGACTTCCTCAGCTAGGAAAAGTCAGGGTCGACGCTGAGGTCGATGACTTATTAGCACTGCCAGTAGGAACGCCTACTGGCCTCAGTGAGTACGCCACAGTTCTCCAAGGATGAAGAGTGTTGCCACTACTTGCAATC
Organism: Copidosoma floridanum; assembly: GCF_000648655.2. The sequence goes on along the minus strand of NW_019384242.1, from coordinate 2,807,500 downwards.
GTGAGTACCGGTCCGCAGTTGACCGTACGTTGTAAAGGGCAGTGACCCTCGATTAGCCCGCGTGAGTCTGCCCATGCCGCGATTTTGCGCCGCGAGCATGTCGAGCACTCGCGCTCGACGTGTAATCACACACACTTACACTCACCGTCACCTGCGAGTATACTTTAGCATTTTTTATTTATATTGAATATACTCCCTATACTAGAATTTCTTGTGAGTGTTTATTTGTTATGTGCCTGACTCCCCCCTTGTGTTATGATAAAGTCGTCGCAAGAAGCGACGACGCCTGTAGCCGCGATTCTTGGCCCCAGCCGTGTCTCGACGGACGAGGCCCGCGCATACATATTGCAGGGAGCGATGCCACGGGTATCCAGGCAACACAGGCCTGGTCAAGGTTAATTAATCCACCTCGCAAATCCACATCGTACCACCCCGTAACAGTACATATAGTTTTATTTATAAAGCATCTTTTATTAAAAAAAAATATAGGGTCAACACATCAAATTTTGAAAAAATAGCTAGGGAAGCGTCGAACGTGAATATTATTTTATCAGGTGCTGTAAGTGTGCATGTGCAAGAAAAATTGCAACAATACTTCTGATAAGATGGTGCGCTATTTAAACGATTGAAATAGACTATATAAGTAAACGCGGGTAACGGTACGTTTTGTATACTAGTCGTTGTTAAATAATAAATAGAAACTGAAAATAAAATAACTAAGATAGTTAACACTAGTTCATCGAGTATAGTTAAATTTGTTAGAAACATTTATTAAATATCACATTTAAATAATATCTTTTGAAGCCACTTTTACTTCTAACTTGCTTCCTTTATTTAATTTAATTGATATATTATAAGTTTAGTGAAATGTCCTCTGAGAAAAGCATTCAATTCCATTTCATACAATTTAAAGTTAAAGGTCTTTGCAACGTAGTTTAAATCAGACTATTTTGTTAAAGTGTAAGGTGACAGCCGCCTCAAAGCCGCAATGGCAAATTAGTCATCATTACCAATTAGTGTTGTAATTTGGCATTATTTTTTAACTTAATCTTTATTTAATTTTTTTACCTACGTATCTTTCACTACATTCAAAGGATTTAGCATTATAAATGTGACACTTTAAGACTAATAAATAAGTGTTGATCTTCGTTGCACCAAGACCTGTATCAAGTGTTCCTTGAAATTTTTTCAAAAACACTTTTAAAAGGTAGTAAATTCTTATTTACAGTACTAAATCTGATATTATTTCCCTACTAGTAGCTGATATTAAGTTAGTACCATAGTGACCACGGTTTGATTTCTTTCCAGTTTCTACTTACACAATAATATCACAAAAATGGCATATTATATACTATGTTCTGACTGTTCATTGAAACGTTTTATGCTAAAAGTGTCGAAGAGATAACGGATTGTCACAAAATTGACTTCGTTAATTCTCTGCCAGTGCCTTTTCTTTAATTTTTACTCGTCCTACTAAGAATATTTTGAATTAATTACTGTAAACCTAGGCACACAAAAAAAAAGAAATTACCAAGTTCTCATTTTATACTTAAAATTTAGAACATAAAAATATTTCGGACTTTCCACTGTTTAACATATTTTAACTAACCTTACTTTTTAAATGTATGCACGCTCCTTCTTTTTCAGTTGTATTTACCAACAGTTTCACTACGAAATTTTTTTTTTTTAATGAACTTTCTTTTCTTCTTACCCATAAGTCCATGCTCTCTCTGAAACATTTTTACTCAATCTTTGATGACAAAAGCATAGATGAAGTAAGATTTAACTCCAGCACATCTATAGATGCATAACAGCAGAAGAAAGTGTGGTGTTGTCAGTTTTATTGTGGCAGGGCTGTTATCTTTACACAAAAATCTGGGGAAAACTAATAATTTTTTTAACACCGACTTCCTCAGTGACTTTTCCACGTAGTATTGCTATTTTGCTGACACATTTGTACAACCAGTATAATTAGAAAATTTTGTACGATAAGTACTCCACAGGGGCCACTCAATACCAAAGTACGATACCAAACCCCCAAGCCTTCTTGAATCATCAAATATTTATTATAACCCCACCTTATTTCTCGACATAATAATTCTAAGAAACGTTGTACCATCTTAAATACATCGTGTGGATTAATCAATACATCGTTCATAAAAGGTACATCTACTTTTATATAACATGGGCCAGAGAAGTACAACTTCATACTTGGGTATCTAAGCATTCACGGACTACTGGTTTTTTTTATTTTAAGCTTATATGACTTGTAAAACATCTGCTAAAGTAGAATTTAAGTTGTTTCTCCTAAAACTCGTTATCCGTAATTTTAATATACCGTAATCTTACGAAGTATTTGCATGAAAAATAGGTAAAAGCAAAATCACAAAGCACTTACATCACTTGAAATCAGAAAAGAAAAGTAGGTGAAATATTTCCATAGCCTTAATGTTACTTCATTTTAATTTTTATTTTTAGTAGTTTAGTAGTTGCTAATGATAAGTTTTATGCAAACTTCATTAAAAGAGTGAATACTTAATAAAAATGAGTATTGCAAACAGTTTTATAAGATTTTGTCTAGTAAATCAAAATTTGTATTGGTCTTGAACGTTAGACATTACTACACTGTTTAAAGATGCAACTTGTGGTTTATACTTTCATTACCTATAAACGCCTAATGTTAAATGTGACAAAAGGGATATCAGAGAAGAAAAAATACGTTAAAAACAAAAAATTAAGACGCTCAAAAGTACCGTACGTTCCTTTCCCCATAAAATAGTTATTGGCCCTCAATTTTGCTTTTTTCATTACATTAGAAAGGTTGTTTGTACAAGTTGAAAAATTTAAAATTCATACTAAACATAACTTTGTCATGTCGAAAGAAATTATGACAGAAAATTATAGACGCTTAAAATAAAAAGGTAAATAAGTTGGTATCATTCAAATTCTAAAAATCAAACTTAGCTATTCTAATGCTGGACTTGTTAAAAAAAAGATTCTATTAGATAATCCTCATAGTTTTCACTTGAAAAGTGGTTCCATTACACAGATTTTGGAGTTTAAAATTACATAATAGCATACTCGGAGATCTAATTCTTAAACTCATCTTGTGGATTATTTCTGATGGATTTAGGAAGCTGAAAAATTTATGAGGATAGTTAACATCTTCAGCTGCAATGACTGAATTAATAAAAAAGTGTTTTTGGAAATCATCTGCAAACTTCTAATAAAAGTTGTTTTTAATTTTCTCTGCTGTAACTTTTATCGGTAAATTTATCGCTATTTCACTCAATTATTAGTTCAATTTGTTGGATAAAATTTCAGTGTCCGAGTGGAAAAAATAAAATTAGATTATCGATAGTTGTAACTAGTTTTTTAATTGATTAGTTCATGGTAGTAAGACATTTTTTATTTCCATCATGTTGTTGCCAGTTTTTTAACAACTGTGTTGGAAATTCTATTTCCTCCACAATAATATATGCTCTCGTACATAAAAAGAGAGACTACATAATGCCAGAAAAATTATTTTAAACAGAAATGAATGATGAAAGCTTTAGTTCTTCTTAAAATGACTGGTAATGTCTGTAAAAAATCAGCAGCAAAAATAAACATGATGCTGTACATGAATTTCTGGTTTGATTTTAAATCTAGTAACATCTTATTAGTTGCTTCAATATAAGTTCTGTGACTCATTGTGTACTTATCAAAGAACATGTAATGATACTTTAAAAGTAGAGTAAGCTGCTCTATGTGCATTTAAGTGGCAGCAATGCCAGTAAATACAACAGCAAGGGTAAGTTTTCCAGCAGACCTTACTTTAGCCAACATCAGAACGATAAGGAATGTTTTTTCAGTGCCTCCAGGACACAGTGGGCAAAAAATGGCAAGAAATATTCAAAACTAAAGATTCACTTAAGCTTTTGACAGAAACGGACACGGTTATTTGGTACGGATTCCTAAAATGATAGTGGATAGTTTCTAGTGATTAAAAAATGATGTCTTACGAGTATTTTTCTTAATTAACATACAAAATCAGTATTTTAAATTGAAGTACCTAACCAAAAAACCAGTAGCTAAAATTATCTTCTAGCATTTCAGGAATCCACACCGCTATACAGATTCCTTTTTTCAAAAACTAACGTGAACATTTAATTATGACTACTTTTTTCTATTCACCGCCAACTGTGCAGAGACATCCCATTTTTCCTTTATTATTTGAGACACTATTAATCATAAAAATTGATAGCTTGTTATTAATTAAGAACGAACTTTAGATGCTTCTGCTCAACGAAAGTATGTAAATAGTGATAATTAAAACCTCGTTCGATGGAATGCTCAAAAGAATATTCAGTACAAAGTTCCTGACGAAATAGTGAGCTTATCCCAAACTCAGAAAAAGTTTTTTATTAAAGAAAGAGATGACCTTGTTTTTAATTCCATTTAAAAATTACTTCAGAGAATACTCATTAATAATCATGGTAATGAATTTATCGAAAGTAAAGAATATCTTCGCATAAATGTTGTTTAAACATATTTCATATTTCACAAAATTGATGTTGCAATAGCACGTAAACAACTATAATCGTTGCAAATAAGTAATGAAATGAGGATGGATTTTCAGACAAGGCAGTATCTGCAAGTGTTTTTTAAAGTTATACTTCTATAGGCACGTTATGCGTGAGAGTAAATGAACGGTTTCAAATTAGTGACCTTGACAAAAAGTGAGACAGAAGTGGATTTTGCATATTACTCTCCCTTCGCCCCGCTCCTCTTGCCATACTTCTAGTTCCCTCCACACCACACTACGCCACCGCACCACACCACACATTTTATGTGTAGTTCATAACATTTGTTATGTGTAAATTTTAAAATAAACTTTTTTTTTTCAGTTGATTGTCTGTTTCAAAAAATTTAAAATTACTATATTTCAGCGAAGCAGCTTTTTTAGGTACTGATGAATATTTATTTATTTTTCATTAATTTGTTACTTTGGCAAAAAATAAATAATTGTTAGTACAATTTTTTCGTATTTTTTTAAAACTTTCATAAATACAGAAAATAGTTTTTCACATAGTTACTGGGGGAAAAGTTCAGAGGAGTGAGAGGAGTGCGAATATGTGCAGCAAATCTGGCAATTGTTTTTATCATGCGGATGTAGTTACATACATACTTTTACACAAACTCGATCTCCTCTTTCTAAATTTATTTAAAAATCAACTTGTAGGTCTATTTAAAATATTTATAGCTTTATGTAAAAATAATCTTTAATACCGAAAAATTTGAAGATTTCTACAGATCATATAAATGCAATTTTACCTATTTTTTCCATGAAGTTAAATGTTACATTGCGATTTTTTAAAATTAAACATATAAAATGGGTTTAGTCAAACGATTTGCCAATTTTTTGGGAATTTCTTATGCTATTTCAAATATGTGTTTGATGTGAATCATACCTGTCCAAAATATCCATATGTGATGAACGTCTTTAAGGGACATTCACTGGCATGTAATGCTACCCTATTGATGAAAGTGGTACTGCAGGATGGTGTCTCCTAATTTCTAAGATACAATTATATTTTGAATATTCAATATAGACTAGGAATAAGTGTCCGAGCGTATGTAACAGATGTGAGCGTGACATTAGAGATGTCATCAGCGTCGGCAGTAGGAAAATGTTTTGAAATCATCGAAAGATTCGATGAAACCGCACAGTCTTGTACTGTCCAGCCTACGTATTGTTTATGTTGTATTGTACCGTAATATACTGTTTATAATTGCTTAGTTATTAAATATTAGAATATTTATTGAAACCACACCCAACTAACGTATGTATAGTCATTCCCACAATAATTGCACCACCTTTGTACACAACATTTTTTTATAGAAGATATTTTTAAACTCATAATTACATTGCTTGACATACAATTCCATAGAAGTATAACTTTAGATTTGGGTATTCAATCACCCACTGTCCACTAGTTTTCATAATGGATCTTAAACGTATTAGAATAACATTCAAAAATGGAAGCGCTCTACTTGAGTGAGATACATTATATGAACTTCACCTGTGGATAAATCTTTTTTCACTCTTGGCTAGCCTGGAACATTTTTTTCTTGTTTTCTTCTCACCAATTTTTTATTTTTTTATTATTAGCAGCACTTTCAGAGTACAAAAAAGTTTGAGCAAAATTATCCTTTTTGCAAAGTTCACAGAATGCAGTCAAACCTGTTTCACACGAGTAATTATACACTTTTCGGTCATTTCTTATTATAAACATATTAATATAAAGTGTTTATCTAGCGTGAATTTCAAAATCGAAAAAACGCCAAAATTCTTCAGAAAAAACAAACAGAGCATAAATTAGAATAATTTGACATTTTGTCGATATTTCCAACTTGAAAAGTAGTGAAATCTGTTTGCTTGCTGATATATTTACAAATATATTTCATTGCTGGCAATGGAAAAATAAGTTTGACATTGATGTGAGCATTAAAATATCAAGATAAGACAGTAAGTAGGAGACGACCGAGTGGTTATCAGTTTGTACATTTTTACCCCGAATTGTAACTACATAACTTTGACCTTAATTTGCAGATAATCTTCTATAATCGATACCATACCCGTTATCTGCAGTTTGAGTTTCTTCTAGAAAATTGCAAGGATAATGTATTAGACATCTTTTTTCATGCATAAATGTTAAAGCCATGTTGAACTCGCCAGAAGACCCATGAATCATGCTTTTGAAATAATATTTAATAGCGAGGGATCTTGTTGTCAATCTGGTTAGTAACCTTAATTTTATTGTTTATTTTATCTCGCTGAATTCTCATTTTTAGCCATGAAAGTATGTGCAGGTGACGTAGGCCTCCTTTTAGTAAAGTTGTAAGATAATTGTTAATAAGATAGTTTAAAGTTGGATAGTCTTAAAAAAGCCAGAGTTTTCAACCTCACGACAAATAGCTCCACTTTTAACGTCTGCCTATAAATGACTACATTGGTTCAATAGTTACCGGTGCTCTGGCAGTACCAGGTTGGTTGGAAGAACAACCACGATTATCTGGTGTGTCACAGAAGACTTTGTGGTTCAGACCACCTTTGGTTATCTTGGCAGTCTAGGGTGAAAGTCAGGGTAGGTTGTTTGTCCACAAGAGACTATCAGAGTTTCGTCAGTAGCAAGGATACCCAACTTCTCGACTAACAGCTGTGTTCTTGACGTACTTCTAGTGAAACTGTGGTAATCGACAATTCACTTGAGAATATTGTTTCTAGATTCGTCGACTTTCATTGCAGGTGGCTTTAATTTCATTTTGACACCACCAAGCAGATTCTATGAAACTGAAGTGCAAAGCTACAGTTTTTCTGCGGAAATTTGAGCTTATTAGTTGCTACTGTTATTAATTTTTTTGATAATGTAACAATGCAAAAACTATCTAGGAAGTGTCAAAAATTAGTACACAGAATTTAAACAAAATCGGTTCAGTAGTTTTTAAGGTCAGTGATAACAAAGTTTTTTGAGACTCTGCTGTATATTAAAGTTAGATGGTAAGCTTGTGTATATGATTATACATCATCACACGCTATTCAGGAGAAGTCTTAGTACTCTTATGGAACTTTCCTTGCTATTACTAGTCTGTAGTTAATACCTTTTTTTTATCAAAGGACTACGTTTAATAAAACCCTTAATTTGAAAACATCAAGAGTATGATGTGACCATTGTATTTAAATTTACAATATGTCCTAATAACAAATTGTTGTTAAGAACTTTTTCTTAAAGAATTTGAAGCCATCACTCATTCTTGTTTATTAAATAATGTAATTTCCATATTCATTCTAAACTCTACTGATATCATACACATAACATTACCTCGTATACTTTTGCAAAATTACTTTTTCTTTCTTGTCCATTAAATAATGTTTTTGTTTTGTGTCCCATTATTTATTTTTTTTTTTTTTTTTCCTATTCAGACCAAACAAGGAGTCTCTAAATTCATAATTTTGTATGGAGTGTAATATTTCTATTTCAAATATTTAAAACTTTTTTACCAGTTTTTTTTTTTCTTTCAAGTTTGAATAATCTTACAAATAACATTTACATTTTTTTAAGCGAAGCTTCTTATGCACCATTCTGGAGCTGAGAGTTAAGCTGCGTATGCATCGAGTTTTGAACTTCCAGGACTAGCCATAAGTCCTTGTGAGTGCAAGTAAGAAGCGAGTGTGAACTTATAAACATGATAAATGAAATTAAATTGGAAGAATAAAGTTTAAGACTCGTTTTTTTTTTTTTTTTTCAATGCATAAAATCATAAAAATTAGGGTAAAGAGAATCGTACCTTTTGGTTTCACGATTGTGAAGCGACTAATGATTAAAGCTCAGAAAACAAAGTTGTTACTGTACAAATCAAAACCTTATTAATTTTTTTCAATAAAAAAAATTTTTAATTGAAAACAAAACTAAATAACAATTAGAAATAATATATTTTTTAAATGAAATAATAAAAAATAATCAACTATAAAATCATCAAACCAAACGACGTTGAATCCTTATATTAGACATTCGCGCGCGTATTTGCTATGAGAATGAAGACAGCCAGCGCTCTAGTCAACAATTTTTTGTAACGCTGGCTGGATAGTGGACGACTTTCATGATGCCAAATCTAGAAAAATATTTCATACAATTAATAGAATTTCTGTATGATTAAGCAAATGTTATTAAAAGATGATGTGAAAAATCCTCTTGATTACAAAAAATATGTGAAGCGACTTTACAAAGTCGAGGAAAATAGCCTCGATGCTTCTACCAGAAGGAAACATGACGTCAAATTGTATGTATCTGTCTGCTCTTACAATAAGTAAAGGTTAGCTTGTTTGACTTTTTGTATGGCGTTTGAGTTATACATCCACTAAAATTCTTTCTCATATTTTTTGTAGTCAAAAAAATTTCTCAGATTATCTTTAATTAACACTTGCTCAACCATGTAAAAATTAAATAGATTGTAATAAATATTTTTTCTAGGTTTGGCATCGTGGAAGTTGACTGTTATCCAGCCAGCGTTGCAAAAAATCGCTAACTATAGCCCTGGCTTGTGAGGGTCGAATTTTTCTTAATTATTAGTATACATAAAGAACTTGATGACGTGATCAATCTTACTTATATAAAGGTTAGTATAGAAGCACCTTTATAAAAAACAAGGAGTCAAGCAAAGAACTCGTTCGTACGAAGCATTGCCCCCAACCCATAGCACGAGATACCTCACTGAGAGCATGTAAGTACACAGTCAGATTCGTATTGCCCCTGATAGGTAGTACATGACATCTTGGGTGGATTTCCTGCCTTTTAATTAAATAATAATAAAAAAAATTAACTCTCTTTGAACTCTACTTGGCGCAATAGTTTCTCGATGTCTCGGGATAGCTTCAGTTCGTATTGCCCTGAAGATCCGCCGATCCACTGATTTCCTATCTAGAGGATTCACCTCGGTTCTCAATGCCCCGAGAGTTGGCTCCTTACCTAAGTGATTCAAAAAAAAAAACAATGGGGAGAGAAAGCTAAGAGACTGCACTAGCCTCGTTGCTGTCTCACCTATTGCTACGTTTTTTCAAAACCAAGAATAAATACAGCGAAATACAAGTTTTTAGAGAATAGGTATATATAACATACTTGTGATCGCGGTGGCGCAGTGGTTGAGTTGCAGTTCCATCGATCTCCGAAGTTAAGCTGCATTTGGCGCAGTTAGTACTTGGATGGGTGATCGTATGGTCACCAATTAGGTCTTGCCCTTTCGCCTGTGCTCTTGATTCTCGAAGGTCGATTAACTGTTTCTCTGACGCTTTGTCTAATTGATCATAGGTGTGACTGAGTTGATCCAGAAGTTTATATATGTAAATTAACATCTGGTCATAACTCAGGTGCATCGATGGCTAATTAACACTATGCTTGTATACAAAAATGTCATGTCTGAGCCTACGGGCGATGATGAATAGAAAAAAAAGTATATATAAATTTATTAAACATTTAATATATACACGATGTTTTAAGAGGGTTATTGTTGTACAATACGCGCTAAAAATTTGGTGTATCAAGATCCAAGCTAATTGTACACCCTTTTCTTTCCGTAACGATAAATTTTTATGAGTGAATGTACTCGCGCATGCACAGTTTGAGTCTAGCCATCTGTTTTCTTCGTTTTCATCAAACTTTTGGCAAAATGTGCTACTTTATATTACAACATCTCATAAACTATAAAGCTAGGCCTTCTAAAATTTGAGAAAATTCTTCCTAATACAGTCACCTTTAGCGTATTAATTTCGTAGAAAAATCTATAGAAAATTAAACGAGTTATGTGACAATAAGTATGTTTGGCAGTGAGCTCGCGACGACCTCTCCATAAGAGCCCGTGTTTAACAGAAAAACTTTAAGATTTTCTTTTCAAAAACTACAAAGCTCATTCCTCTAAAATTTTAATATGATATGTGTAGTGATAAAATAAGTATCTCATAATTTTTTTTTAAAATTCTATAGAAAAAAAAATATCACGATAACCCCTTAAAGAGCCACGCTCATATGTAAAAGGTCGCACCCGCTGCGTAAGGCAAAAGCAGAGTGATCGATCCGTGTCCCTAGTCGGTCTTTTATCCCTGAATCTGTGGTGGCAGCTTGATTAAGGCAGCTTGATCGCTGATAAAAGTATAGTTTCGCTTAGTTTTACTATGTTATAGAGGACGATAATACACATTTATAGGTGCTAGAATTCAAATGAACAATAGCTTTGGTTTAGTGATATATTTATGTATACTTGTAATCTCACAGGCTATCTTCACTCTCACAGCGAATATAAACCTTCATAACAAGAGGTAACAAATTATTATTTCACTAGGTTAATAAAGCACTTTAAAAGTATTTATTGCAAATGCTGTTTAATAATACCAATTATTTTTAAGCTGCAAATCAATTTCAAAAAAACATACCTTTTTGTTATAGCTTAAAATATAATTTGTTACTCGCGTCACAGCGAGAACGTATTCGCTCCGAGGGTTGGCGTGGTGGGGAAAAAAGTTCGACAGTGCTTCGCATGGTGGCAGACAGTTTTGAAAAGGAAGGACGCCTAATGCTGGTTGAGAAAGGAGTTATTTTTTTTAATGCCTCATCACGCTTGTTGTTGCGTTGTTACTTGCAGAAATAAGTGGCGAAATAGCAGAGCAAGATTCTTTCATTTTCCCCATCCGAAAAAAAATTTGGAGAGACGGCAAATATGGACAAGAGCTGTACGAAGGAACAAGTAATTTAATCTCACTTTTACTCCAATATCTCTTTGTCTACTTCATGCAGATAAATTCTATCGTGATGTTTTACTTTTGTTTTTGATATCAGTGTAGATGGATCTGAATGGACTCCCAAATTAGGGGATGTTATTTGTAGTGATCATTTTATTGGGAATGTTAAATCAAATGATCTTTACATCCCTAGTTATTCACCAGTGATATTTTCCCAAATCTACAAAAAAAAAAGTAAATTCGATTGCTGTACAAAACAGGTTGATACAATTTTATAGTTTTGAAATTAAATTTATTGAATGTACATTGCATAACATATTACTACTTGCATTCCCGGCATAAGCGTTTAATAAAGAGACGAACGAGCATAATAAATAAAAAAGAAGCGAACGTTTTGCAGACTATGACACAAGTTCCAGAAAATGTCAGTGAAACTGGGGCAATTGAAGAGATTGATATTCAAATTCCAGAATATAAAAAAGATGCTTCGTGTCCAGTTTACTAGTATCAAACTACACTCACGACTCAATGTAATACTTTTGTCTGTAGCAAATGTATGTATGTGAATTCCACCACAGCTGACTCAGAAATTCAAACTGATATTATTGTAAATAAAAATATTGTAACCTATAGTACAGTGACAACAAAAGAGCTGTGGAACATGTTTAAAAAGCTTTGTCGATGCACATGTACAAACAAACAATGAGTATAAAATAAGTAATGATCAGCTTTTTCAAGGCTTCTCATCAATTGAAAATGATTAACAGTTAATGGATCTAGGTGGAGTAACGCTGAGCAATTTTAATATCTTACTATGCCAGAATGCTTCAAGCCTAATTACGAAGAACACAAGAGTTATCTTGGACTGCACAGAGTTTCGGGTTGAGATACCGTCAAGATCAGATAAACAGGTGTGGTTTTATGCCCATTACAAAAAGGGTTTTACTGTGAAAGTTTTAAGTGGCATAACATCCAGTGGTTTCATAAGTTTTAAATCCAAAGTGTACGGTGGACGAAAATCCAATTCTCAGATAACTATTGAATCTGGTGTTTTGGATTTCTTGAAAGATAACGATCATGTATTGGCTGCTAGAGGTTTTCTTGAAGTAAAAATAGAAACAAATACCGAAGAAAAAGATATTTCAATTGTTCTGCCCCCTTTTCTAGAAAATAAAACAGCATTCACAAAGGAAGATTGCGACAAAACTTACAGAGTTGTTAGAGTTCGTATTCACGTTGAGCGTATCATGCAAAGAAATAAACTGATTTATTAATGTAACATAATTTATTAATCACAACCATTAATCACAACAGCATCACATTTTTATTATGTTACTCTTATAATTATACTTTTTTTTTAAACTTAATCTTTTAAAAATTTACTTTAATTATTCATTTGGTTAGCTAAATCTTGTCCATTAAAAGTACGATTGACTATTTATTTATCTTTTAGTTTTTTTAAAGCTCGTAAAACTGAATCAAAGTAGAACTTTTTACATGAAGGTATAACAGTACTAATTAAAGATTCATCTCTAAGAACACAATCTTTGACACTCTGACTTTAGAGAGGTGTAAAACAAAATAAGTCACATTCGCTTAAACCAGTTAAATACAACTGTGCTTTGTATTGTGTATAATATTCAATTAAATTTACCGTGCCATTATTGTCTAGACTTAAATAATCTACACTAAATGTATTTCCCCATTACATCCACAATGCACTTATTTTTACATGACTTTGGACACTTTATTTCCAAAATTTTTGTGATGCATCCATCTTCAACAACGACTCAATCTTAGCTTGCACAGAGCCACGGCTGTGAATAAGATACCAACAGTCCTATTTTCTTACTTCTACTCTGTAAGTAGACACACAAATTTTTCGGGCTGTATCTTTGTATTTAGTTCCATATTTTGTTGAGTCGGTACTAATATTCTTTGGTTTAATTATGTCATCAACTAATGTTTCGACAGTCTTTGTTTTGCGAGTTTTAATTGCATGAACATTTGAACTTGCACTTACTCTTAGCATCCTGGATTTGAACCACTCTGAAGATCGAGTTTGTTTAATTGTGTCACAATACAGATCAGTAATCTATTCTCAGTTTAATTTTATATTATTGTTATAAAAAATTCTTTAATAAGCGTCTCTAAACTTGAAATTGATGCCATGGTCATCTAAGAAAAAAAAAAATAGCTCCAAGCAAACCCTGCATTTTTTTTGAACTGGTTCAGTCCATGGTTGAGTTCAACTTGTTTAAAAAACAAGTCTATTGCTAAGTCGTCTTTATTTTTGCAAGAAACTGACAATATAGTTTTTAAATGAGAAGGATGCTCCAATTCTTCTAATTGTGGAGGTTGATTTATACATTGAAATTTTTTTCTTTTAACGGAAACATTTCTCCAAGACTTAGAACTTTGACATATTTTTCTTGCAGCATCGTTTTTACATTAGGTTTTTCCCATACTTCTTTATAATCAGTTTTTGTAAGACTTTTTCATTGTTGGTGTAGTGAATCAGAGCTGCAATATGCTTGCATTTCTTGCTCTTACTATAAGTGCATGTGCATGATACACCTGTCACATTCCTCCTCTTATCAAGCTGTAATAATAAAAAAAAAAAACTTATGATAGTATTCTTGAAACTCACGATACTCTTTAAAAAATTGGTACTTATATGCTTACTTCCAATTTCACATCATACGGTTTGGATGTGACGAACGTTTGTCTGAGACAAGTAGCTCCTACAGTGTAGCTTATACCATTGATTTTCATTTCCACAACGCTTAGCAAGTGACCAGAATCACATAATTTTTTTCCCTTTTTAGCGTTTCTGGTTGAAATGTTATAAAAGAATTTACTTTGGCGAATCCAGTCCTTATGCTTAGCTGCATTTTTCCGCTGCCTGTGCAACTATTTTTACTGAAATGAACAGTTTATATCACAACTATCATTGAGTTTAAAAAAAGGACTATTGTATTTCAGTAAATAATACTTTGATAACATTTATGAGTTACACAATCACAGTTACATAACCTTCATTTTAGAAAACTGAATTGATCCTCCTTATAATTAAAGCCTGATTTTCGTGACAAAAACAACTCGATATTAAGTAAAACTCATCTCGATACAAGTTTATGTCAAACATGGGGAAGTTTTTTAAATTAACAACTATATACCTACATTTTCTTTCACATTTGTGTACATTACAATGCTAAAGCGTCCTCACTTTTTGAAAAGGGTATCACGTGACCTGTCTATATTGGTTAACCCTCGGAGCGAATATTCTCTTTCTCATACTTATATGGGAATATGGACTAGTCCTGGAAGTCCAAGACTCCATATATGCGCAGCCTTATGGGTGATGAACATCCTGAAGGAACATTTACTGCTATATAGTACTATCCAACCAAGCACCCACTGTCTACTAAATTAAAAGCAGCATAGATCCAAGCCTTACTTTGTATAGTTTGTTTTCTATAAAATAATTTTTTTATTTTTATTGGGTATGAGATACTTTTTTTACATTACAGATTTTTTTACATACTCACAGACATTTAAGCAGATGTTAAAAATATTTTAGTTTGAGGCAAAAAAATTCCAAAGCACCCTCATGCAATTCGGTATGAACTTATCAAGATATAGTTGTATACTAAATCAAACGTATGGGTACAATACTGGTTAGTACATAGACTAAACGTATATGGGTACAAAATTCTGAATTGATTTACCATGTCACTATTAAAATATCCTTGTCAAAAATTACTTATTTCATCACCTATTACCATAGGAAGAATGGTGCAAAAGCAACTTAGTTTTACTATTCTAAAGGCTTTTACTTACTGTGTAAGAAACATTAGGGTGGAATGGATTACTAGTGAATTAACATTACTTAAAAATAAAAAATACTATCGTAAATATTTAACTACAACACTCAATCAGTTTTTTAACAACCAATGAATACAGTTTACCAACTCAACTAATATTAACAAATTTTCCTTGTACATGAAAAAAATTGGCATGTTCTTAAAATTAAGCAGAGCTGCTAAGTTATAGAGTTCTAGCTTTCGGTCTGAAGGGCTTGGGTTCAAGACTCCGTGCAAACACTTTTTTGCGAGTATACCTCTGAGATATTTTTCACATGTTCTAATTACCATGATAGCTTCTAGGGCTGATGCAGCTGATATGTAATTCTTAATCGTGCCATGCTAATAATAATGATAACGAATGTCTCAAGGGAGGATAAGAGAGGAGGATTCTCTGACAGTAAATGCACCTATAAAATTATCATTAATACAGAATATAAAATGTTGCATTTCTTTGTGGAACCTTTATTTCTACTAAACTTTACTACTAGATTTATTTGTACTAAAACTATCAAAAGTCATGAAATGAAAAAAAAAGCATACAGCGTTGTTAAGTAGAGACCTACTTAATGGAAAACTTATATGTGAACAAATATTAGGTACCTCAAATTAATAAATCAATTGACTGCTCGAAACTAGTAGAAAAAATTGACACCTGAAAGGAAGGCTATCCCAACTATCTATTTTAACGGAGATTATCCTAAATTGGCACTTTTGCGAAGAGTATTTCACCAAGTTACTGTGATGAACGAAAACGCACCACACTTTACTAAACCAAAGACAATCCCACTAAATATACAGTACAGGAAGAAAATTTTCTAGAGAACACACCTTCCTCCTGATTAGTTGTGCCATTGCTCATATTCTCTTAAACTACTTCAAGTAGATGGGTTACAGAGACTTGTTTTGTTTATCAATATAAGTCAATTATTTTTAAATAAATAAGCAAATTATGAAAACGGTATTGGGTCAGGCGAGTAAGCGAGTTTTGACACGTAGTGTTTAAAACCTTGTTGCTTTTCTGAGATGTTTCTTCTATTTATAAGGGTATGTACAAATAAGCAAATAAATAACGGAAGAAGAAAATCATATAACTGATGAGTGGTCAGAATAAAAGTAAAAGTTTCGCCAAACTACGTAACTTTGCTGGACGATTTGCTTTATTTTTCAATAGGTAAATAGATAAGTAAATTAGTAGACAAACGAATGAAAGAACCTTGGAATGGATGAATTAAAGATTCCAAATCCTTACAACCCTTAAATGAGTAATTCTACTGGCTGGATGCACACGATTTACGAGTAATACCATTTTTGGTTTACTTTTTTTTAATGAGTATTAATTAAACTAATTTTGATGCAGTTTCGTTCTTTCAAAGGATCATCCCAAAAAGTTAGCGACAAAAGTTAAGTCAATAACTTTTTTAAGCTATGATTAATAAATTTTAATGTGGTTGATAAAATTCAACAATAAATTTAAAAAAATTGTTTTTATTTTAATGATTAAAAGTAAGAAAATTGTTCAAATACATAGTATGTATGTTATCGTTTTATTTTTATTCAAAATACGCTTTCTCACGCCTTTCACCTTTCTGCTAGCTTCCCAAGCAGCAGTTTCATCCTTAATAGGAGAGTCGGTTAACACTGCAGATTTCATCTTGCGTCTCTTTGGTTGGTTTCCTTTTCGTAGTGGAGATTTTGGAAGTGGCTTTAGAGCAAACGGTGAAATACTAGTAGAAGTATAGAAAATTGGGCAAGACACTGAAACTGGATCAATGTTAGCAGACGGATTGGGGTCTTTTCTTAAAATGGATGTAGTAGCAACCGTCGTGCTTTGTTCTTCGATCGTATCGGCCTCTTTTTCACACATATCTACAGAAGCAGTAGAGGTAATAGATATTTTTTCTTGACTGCTCAGTGCTTTTGCAACGTTGGATGCCTGCTATGGTACTGGATTTTTCAAAATACGATCTATGCCTTGACTGGGTTAGCCAAGTTCTTGTTACAGCAACACCGGTGCCAATATTTTAAGCCGTAATCGCAATGTCTCCGTAATAATCTTGGTCTTATCGATATTCCAAACATCTATTACTGTGAGTGAGTACTTATCCAAGACACTTGTATAATTTTTGAAAAATTATACTACGTTTATTTGATTAAAGCTTGTAGTGCAAGCTATGCTTATAGCTTAAGGCAATGTTACCGACAAAGTCAAATGGCGTTTCATGAATAATCTCATCTACACATCTCCTGCCATTTGATTTCACTCTCATGATACTGGAAACGTTTTATGATTTTCTTTCACGTATAAATAAGGTAATCTTCTTGTGTCTTTTGTAGTTAATTCACAATTAGATGCTGTAAATGTCAATAAATAGTTGCATAGATGCTTTTCATCATTTTCTGCAAAAAAAGTAGGACTAGCATACCCAACAGACGAAAGTTTTTTGCATTGACCATTCCAGTATTTTTCTTCCCTCTTAATATAGTTTTGGAATGACCTATAATTAAGGTTTTAACATGCTGCAGCTTTCCTTAAACTTTGACCCCTTGATGTCACTTCCTCAGAAGCCATTTCCTATATTTCAACACTAGACGTGCCTCTATCCGTTTTTCTTTTATATTTATTGGGCTTTCTCAAACAAAATAATAATATTTTATCACTCCTTGCTATATAACATCTTATATTATTGCTACAAAAAAAACAAAACAGGAGACGGAACATAATGTTTTACACCGATAAGAGTTGTGGTAAGGTGTAAACATACAATAAGTAGGCATTGTAAGAAGAAGGAGGCACGTGGCTTTGCCACCTAGCAAAGTGCCACATAGTTCGAGCATGGGCCTGGAGGACTTTCCTAGTTTAAAAAAAAAATTATAAGTAAACCATTAAGCAATAGGCTGAGGCAGCTAGTGTTTGCTCATTTTCAAAAATTATACTTATCTACCAAATTATATAAAATTAAGTACATTCCTTAGAAATCAATGATTTGAAAAAAATGCGCATTCAAATTCGTAATCGTTGACCAAAACTACAATAAAATATTATAAATTACTCAAAATTGAGTCGAAAATTAGTTATTTTCATAAAAAATAAGAAAATTTATAAGTAAAGTCTTATGCTATCTCACACAACAGTAATTATACAGGTGTACCCAAGCTTATCCGTCCTTTTTTGACTTAAAAAATCCATCGTTGTATTCTATGTTAAAAATTATTCGGTACATACTTTCATTTATAATGCTCAGATAAACGAAAATTTTCTTGAGCTTTTCTACTCTCTTATTCCTTGTATGATTTTTTTTTTATCTTTTTTTTCTTCTTCTTTTTCGATTTCTACATCACTTTTTCTTTTTCATCTCCAACCTCTTTGTCTTTGTTTTCTTTCTTTTTCAGTCTCATTTTAAAGAATGTTATTAATTTGTAATCGTTTTCTCCACGGTATCTTTTCGCTAACATTGTTACAATTAGTACATATATAAAATAAACAGATGCTCTTTGAGATATTTGCTTTGAGTATTCTTACGGTATTACTTGACTTGATTTACTGAAAATCTACGTACACGTTTCCGTGCCTCTAACGCGTATAAGCTCTAACGCGTACACAATTACTCGCTACAGTAGTGGTACCCACGCTTCATCGGGACATAATAAACTCTAATGCGCACACAAAAACTTGCTACAGTAGTAATAACTACGGAATACCAAGTAATAACTAAACAAATGCGGGCATCACTACTCGTTACAGTAGTAGTACCTGTTAAATACCGGGTATTGAATAATCTGTTGAATAGTGCGTAAAAACTAAAACGGATACTATTACTCATAGCGGTATTGGTAGATTTTAGTCGGGTTGTAAGTTAAAATCACATTGGCGCCCTCTACGTAACCCCTAGAAACGATACCTTTCCTCGTAACGGTACTAGTAGTTTTTAAATCGCGAACGGGACACCATTCGGTATGTCACTCTGGGTTAAATCGATACACCTCAGGCGTGCCGCGAGTAACTGTATCGGAATACTTCACAGCAGTCGCTCCGAGTCATAATAAAACAGTCGTAGCCCTTTTGCAAATACTCCATATTGTTTAAATTAATCATCCTCTGTCCTCCACGTCCCACCTACACCCCAAATGCGAGTTCCCAGTTATTTATCGCAAGCGTAGACTCGAATAAATCGTCGCGCAGACGTAACACAGCTTTACACACAGTTTTAATAGTAAATTATACATACTTAACAACTGATGAACATGATTAAAACATTAATTGTAGAACCTATGCTTGACATTTCACTAAGAAAAATATTGTTTCACATACAATTAATTGTTACTTAATAAATTTACATAAGAATTTTTTTAGAAAAATTGTAAAGTCAATTTTATATCTTAACTTTATCAAATTATAGTATTAGTACGATATGTAAGCCATCTGATTCTCCGTACATACAATTTTGTCATAGCCGAGTGGTTAAGAGTGCTTAGGTTGCACGCAAAATCTCAGCATCTGAAGTTCGAGACCATCTCCTGTACGACCTTTTCCATAAGTCGTATTTGCATTCCAACATATATAGTGCCGTAGAAAATTAAATTTTTACAAGTTTGGATAAATACTAGCTAAACTTAAGTCAAATATTTCAGTAAAAATCTAAGTTTGGGATCTTTTCATTGCCCATGTTTAGACAACGTTTGGCTAAACGTAAAAATTTCTACGTGCATTCCTTATTTTTTTTTACAGAAATCGTAAAACGTTAAAATTTTCTTGAAAAAATTTATTTTATAAAATGCATAGAAAAAGATATTTAACATACCTGCAGAGCTTCAAAACATAGTTTGGCAAACAGATATTGTTCCATTTAATGACAGTATATTATAAAATCACAAGATTTCTTCTATCATCGTTTATTTAGCAGTTGGGTAAGTTTAAGTGAGTCTTTGGTAGATTCTGCATTGGTTTTTGATATAATCCAATTATTTCGATATTCTCATAGTTAAGTCCTTTTTTCTAATTTGTTATAACCACTGAAAGCAAGAAAGCAGATAATCTTTCAACTGCAGATATCTTTACGTTGCACTTTATACGATATTTCTCAGCGCATCCGGACTCCATGACCTTAGCTCCGATTGGTCCCTTTTTGCCTGTGCCTTGTATTCCACGAGCTCTGGCATCTTTTTCCATGCTATGTAGTGACTCATTTATAGTTTTTACCCTTTTTCTAGTCACATTACTTTACTCTCTTTTCCTTTTCGTTCAAAATAGCATTATTCTTCTGATCACATCAGAAGTTTTCGGTACGATCATATCTAACAACAGAAATAAACGGTTAGATCATTTTTTTCTAATCTATTTTAATTTTACTCCCTCAAAAAGCAAGCTTTGTGGATTTCCGGATTAAAAAATTAAGATTTTTATATTTTTTTATGTTTCTGAGGTGACTCCACAAGACAGGGTATTTTTTTAAATGTCTGTCCGTATGAACGTAAGTACGTCCACAGTCCATAAATATGGATATCTTTGATGGAGAAATAGAACTTCATGATGGTTGTGTGACCTATATGCGGAAAGTTAACAGTCATTTTTTAAGAAGAATTATATATGTACATGTGACAATCTACATAGACACATTTTAGTTACAGCTATTGTCTACCTACCATTATGATTAAAACAACAAAATATGATTTTAGATTTAAAAATTATTAACTACGGAAAAAAAAATTTTTTGGGAAAGCATTTGAAAAAATTTAGCAGTGTAATTTAAAATTATTCTTCGCAGTTCTACATTTATGTTAGTAAATGAAAAACTGATAAGGTGTTCAATTATCTACTATTCCTAGTGTTGATATACCTAGCTATGTCTCACTGCGTCAAGGTATGCTCTGCTGGCAAGGTATAGTGTAAGGACATAGTGAGGCAATTTCACTTGATGTTAACTCGGTACGTCAATGTCTCATTGTTATGCCAATTAGTTTCAAGACTGTGGACTGGCCCTTATTTTTATAAAAATTTCTATATAATCATTTGATTCATGTAACTAAGTAATATAGTGCTTTAAAATATTTAGAAATGATTATTACCACATTTATATGACTTAAAAAAATTATTATTGCTTATTCAAATTATGCAATTATCAGACAAAAATCAAAATTAAGTAAATTTGTACACCCTTCTAACCGTTTCAGGTACGCTACCAAATGAGGTTTCCAAAATGTTTTTCCAAATGTATTATTCTGAACATTTATGACGATGCTCTTTAAATTACTATAACTACATTGTTTCTGCTTGTGCACTCACACTCATATATGCACGAATATTTTCGTTTTAGGATTTGGGGACCTTGTCAACATGTAACAGAAGGAAGATCTCAAATGGAAAATTTTTGACGTTCACAATAATTTCTATGAATGGAAGCCAAATTTATATTGAAAGTAGTTATAAGTATAAAAGTTATGTTTATAACTTAAAAGAATATTCTTTATTTTCCTTTTTTTATGAATAAAGATAATTCCAAGCATCTTAACCTTTTTGTTATAAAATAATGATTCTGGGATTATGGATTTTTCGTTCTTTTCAAAATCTGTCTTCAAACTCATATATAAAATATCACATTTTGTTTCTGAAAATAGTAGGTAGAAATCAAAACAGAAAATTCTTTTTCTTCAAAAAATTCGAGAAGTTAAGATCATTTCTATGAGTAAAAGTAATGTTTATTATCATGATTACCATCACTCTAAGAAAATGCAACTCCTATAGTTTTAATGCTGTAGTTCACCGAATTTTACTAGTATATAGCAAAGCCGCTAAAATCATTGTAATCAGTAACCGCGAGAACTACTCAACCGATTTTGCTGACATTTTGTATGCCGATTCTTGACACATTCTGAATGGTTTTCAGAGATTAGTACAGAGATTGCTGATTGCAATGCTACGTTTCAGTTGGCTTTTTGTCACTGTTTCGAGCACCCCGTCGTGGCCAAGTGGACTAACCAGGCACACATATTTTTTTTTTTATTTGAGAAGTGAGGAGGGGGTATTTTCAGTGTGTGCCTATAGATATGCGTAGAAATGGGCTTGTGGACACATACTTTGGGAACGCGTGGAAGAGATGTACTGAATATGTTCTGATAAAGAGAGGAGCGGAAATGCCGACTACAGCTATACAGATGTATGATCACGTATATCATAGCGAACTGGTAATCATAGCTTTTTAAAGTTACCAAAGGCATTTTTAATTTTTCTCGAGAAATTAATTTGGTCAGCGTACAAAGCTTTCATTTTGATAGAATCAGATTTTAAATTTAGAAGTAAATTCTATGTAGGTACTCAAAAGAAATAAGGACTATATACCGTAGCTTAACTTGAGTCAGTCAAGAAAAGAACTAATTTAATACTGTCACTGCTAAGCAATAACTACGCCGCATTTCCTTAGTACAATCGAAAGTTTAAATTGCATTTTTCCACAAGGAATAAATATCACATAATCATCAGCAGCACGCAGCAGAAGGAGCAGCCTGCAGAGCGAGCATAGGAGCAGCGGCGCCAACGAAAATGGCCTGCAGAGCAGGCAGCAGTAGCACGCAGCAGTTGAAGACAAAACGGGCTTCCGAAGTCGAAAAGGGAAATCATAGCTGTCCGTCTCGCAAGAGCACTTTCACAAAGCCAGTAGAGAAAGCCAAAAAGGCCAAGATAGCCGAGAAACGGCCACGTGTTCTTTTAAACGAGAGAAGATGGCTGAACTGCTCTCTCCACCTTCAAGTGAACAGTCTCGATGCCAGTAGAGAAAGGCCAACATGGGCGAAGAGCGGCCTTGGGTTCTTTGAAACAAGAGAAAAGATGTCTGAACTCTTCTTCTCCGTGGTCCAGCTCAAAGGACTTGTTGGAGATTGATTAAACCGAGCAAATGGTGCACTGTACTATATTTTTTAGCTGGTTGGGAGAGAGTGAGAGGAGGCAAGAGAAGCATGGAGAAAGATACACTGAACACTTTTACAACCAAAAGAAGTATGTTAATAATGAAAAAAATTACTATCTGTTCACAAATAATAAGCGCGATATAACTTACTTCTATTGGCTTGCGATGTGGACTGCTGACAACCACAGCAGTAGTTAGCTTCTAGCACAGTATAGGATTGTGCTGATTGGTTACCACTGCAAATGCACATGCAACCTTAATTAGTAAAAAATATTGAGCCACCAGATTTTAAATGAGGTAACTAGTATTGCTTCAAAAAGAGAAATTAAAAAAAGTTGCTTTAATTTCTAACAAACTGCAATATGCTTTGTTTTCAAGCTGTAGCTCGCATTTCCACCAAGAAAAATCCGTTCAGGATTATCACAAAAAATAATCATTGGATCAGACTCTTAAATTCTATGTTCTTCAGATAGTTTCCGTAGCCGTGTACCTTTTAAAGGAGCCAATGTCAACGAGTGATTGTCAGCCTCCGTACTTAAGAGAGCAGTAAGCGATTTTTTTTTTTTTAAACCAGTTAACTGTTCTACCTTAAAGTTAGAAAAAATATCCAGAAGTTGAACGTGGGTCACCTGGATCTGAGGCCCAACTAGCATTGCAATATCTTTGAAGCTTTATTCCAAATGCACATGTATAGGTAAGCCTGAACTTCTTCAGTATAGTTACTGTTAAACATAATAACTAAACTGACAGCGTGACATAAATCGGACCGCTTACACTGACTGTTGTACAATAAGTAACCAACTTTATTCTGATTAGAAACTTTATCTAAATTTATTTCCTCTTTTTTTGATAAGTTCTTACTTCTTAGGCTTTTTTGAGTTAATCTGAAGTTTGGTGGTAGAGGTGTATTAACTAGAGTGCTATCCAACATATTCAGTTTCTTTAGCACTTCTTGATCATAATCCTGTTGACTTAATTGCACTTTACCACCCTTCCAATTAAATGACACGCTGATTCCAAAAATTTTTTTGACTTTTTCCAAAACTTTGGTTAGAAAAGTATGGAAAAGTCTGAAATCTACCAAAGGCGTCCAAAACTCCTCAAATGTTATGGGTCTCGAGCCGTCAACCATCTAGAAATGAGTCTTGATTAACCTTCCCCCTACCTCCTACAGATTACCATCGTGTGGGGCTGAGCGGGGGATTATATGCGAGTCTAGACCGCCTTGAGTCAACGTGTTAACAAAATGATCCCAATCAGGATTAGCTTTATAGAAGAGTCGATAGAGGTCGTGGTCCACACCGTCGAAGCTTAAAGCACTGTCACTTTATATTTCTCTAGTACAGATTTTCCTTTGGATGTAGCTAAGCAATGACTTGATTTATTCTCTAAGGTTTTCATAATAACAACCCTAACTTTATTCATGTGATTATAACTTAAGCCCTGAATGACGGGGACAGGCCTCGGTAATTGGGTTAGGTACCCCTAATTTAATGGAAATAAGAAAAAGCTTTTCTTTTATTTTTCGTCTAATAGAAGAGTTACAAGTGTATATTTGCTACATTTTAATTGATTAATTAAAGTTTCTGTAAAATAAGAGTAAGATAGATAGAGAGAGAGGGAGAGAGAGAAAAAAATGACACAAATTTTGTTTGACTGTGCTATGTACTAAATGCATATGCTTATCGTAAGTAATAAAATGTTAAAAAGCAACTTTATAAGCCATGAGTCTATCATTAAAATTTTGTTAAAGCTTAAGGTTTTGACTACTCTGCATAGTAAAAACCAAGTTTTTGCATTTAATAAAAGAGTGAGGTAGCATTAAAATGTTGGCAGACAAAACGAGAGCAGTTACAATATTGCAAAGGCTCAGTCAGGACATTTGATGAGAATTCACCAATTTTTCGAGAATTCGTTGTATCACTTGAAAGTAAAATAGTATAATAAATCTTCTCTTGACTGAAACCGTTTTCACAATTTTTCCCTCATAGTACACGACATTGTGAGCAATATCAGTTTTATCTTGTGGGTACGTCTACAAATAATCTTTAATTAAAATCAGAGTGCAAAGTTAAAAACACTCTTATGGACTTTCTTGTATGCATCTACTAATTGACCTAATAATAGATTAGATTTAATACTTCTAATTAATTCATACAAACTTATAAGACAAATCATATTTTACTACCCTTAAGTGCTAACGATGAGTATTTGAGTAATCGACAAGATGCCGCATGTATCAAATATCCCGATTAAGAACGTTCATTACAGTTAAAAGGGAAATGTAGTGAGTGCAGTGAGGGGGGATTGAGCATTTGGCAGCACCGGCAGCTGTTTTTCATGCATTTGTACATCTATGTGTAGGCGTCTGACACTATTTTTTTCTTCAATTGCAACAATATCTCATCAATCCCTCTGAAAATTGAATATAATACTAGTCTTATAGTGTTGCGTCCTGCAAAAAAACTTGACGAATTGTACCAAATGGTTTCTGATGAATTCCATTTTTATATGCGTCTTACATAAGGTTACGTGTTAAGTAGAAGTTTTTTCAACATCTAATATCTAAAAAACGGTATTGCAAAACGGTCTTAAATTTTACGTTTGAGTTTCTAACATCATTACAAATATCCTGTTGAAATTTCAGGAAGATTCTACCCAAAACGCTTTGTGTATTAAACGTTCTTAAACTCCTGCTGTATGTTTCGGGACTTTAATTCCAGTAGCACCGCTTGCTGGATGAGAAACGTACTTGACATAGGTGCAAGACTCACGTTTAAATCTGAACTTGTTACTTAAAAGTTATAAGTACTGAGCTAAAAAAAAAATTAAAAACAAGCTATGTAGCTTCTTTAACATACTTAATAGATTATGTGGGTGATGAAAAACGTTACTTTGTTGAGGGTAAAAATGTTTTGCATGGTAATCCCATTTTATCGTGCGGTATATTTTCTAGAGCTTAGTGAAAAATAGAAATTTTTCTTCTGTGCTTGAAGACTAGTGTTACTTGCTGCCACCTTATTTATAATAGATTTTTTTGACAATTATTTCCAGTTTTATATGTCTCATGGTAGGGAAATATAGATTTTTATTTTTAGGAACATTAACTATTAAAAGTACAATATATTTTACGTTACTCACTCAATTTAAAAAAATTTGGTTTGTCAGATGACAAGCACACATTTTTCTTCTTCTCTAATACGTTAGAATGAAACTGCTACTCTTTTTTAAATATTTCCTATACTTTGAACACTTACATGATTATAACGAAACGATGTATTTAAAATGTGTTTCTTTTTCGTAGGTTATCTACTTTTAACCACTTTTATCGGAAACTTGGAAGTATCAGCAATCAACGTAAAACTACTCTTTTCTCGTTACTTTTTTAATCACTGGTCCCCAAACACCATTTTTTTTAATTTTTTTACACTTTCCAGACATATTTTCCAGCAAATGGCACTACTACTAAGATAAGCTTTTCAAATTCAAATAGGGGGCTCCTTGATATTACCTAAGTTCCTTTTCCTAGATGAGAATGGCTCAACTGTCAGATGGGGATAATGTGCCCATGTAAGAAATGGTTGATGCGTACATGTGGATCTATACATACATTTTCAAAGGGTTATATAAATGGTTAACTGCATTATAAAGCTTATGATATAAGTATACTATATAAGAAATACTCGTAAAAATTATTTGTTAAAAAAGGATTTGCAAGGCAATTTCATATTTATTCTTAGGTATGTAACATTGAGAATTTACACACAGGTAATAATGTATAATGAGGTATTTTTATTTAATGTACATAAGTCTTGTATAAAAGACGTGTATAATATACATGTAACACTGAAGGGCGACGGCAAAGTTGAGATACCTTATAATGTACGTTATTTAAAACATAAAGTTGACCTGACACCATTATCGATCACCGCTCTAATTTTATTACAAAATTTATAGAGATCTTGCTTGATCCCTTCCCTTCTTTTCCTCACCTTCCGTAATAAATCCCATAGCATTACTTGATTGAATACAACTTTTGAACGTTTAGCTATGCGAATCGAAGGCGTATATATCATGGAATGATACAGCTATCTTGTTTTGGTGAAGGGTAATTTTTATTTAACTGACATCTTCTTTAGTAACTTTGACTATAGTCCATAAGTGTTCGAATATTTTTCATAGCCGTGCTTTTAAAATTAACTGATATACTGCAGACAGAGTAAGCTTAAAAATATAATCTCTGCCATTTTTTTTATGTTTCTCTATGCTAAACAAAAAACTTTGTAAAAACCAGCTTTTTTAATTAGCATTACTAAAATTGTTTTTTGGCAGTGACCAAAAAACTCATAAACGTAAAGTATGAGTTTTCTTCTTGTTCTAATTTCTTTCGTTTTCTAATTTTAACTTTAGTATACTAACTTTCGTTGTATAAATGTTGCTAATAATCACTTAGTTTTAATAAATTGCCGTTAGGTTTCAAAAAATTTTACAATATGTAGTTTCATTAGAAAAAAATTTTTGATAGTTTAATATGCATCAAATTTATCTCTACTGTATAAAAAAAACCTGTGTGCAAGCATGATTCTTATGATTCAATAGTTTAGGAGCTTACAATAATGTATGCTAACAATAGTATAACATAACTGTCATTTACCTTATACGTATCGTAGAGAGCGCACATAGCACGCATTCATCTTAGTAACTAGGTTGCTAAAACTGGAGAGTTAATTATGATGTATTAATTAGGATGCACACAGATGGCATACATAGTTTTGAATCCAAATTTCCTTGATCATGCCAGTAAGAGTGAGATGACAAGGGATATATGTAGAATTAACCTCTTTTGTTTTCTATTGGACTTATATGAACAATTCCTACTAAGTTTATATTTGATTTCAATTTTAAAATGGAAAATATTTTTCAAAACTTTTAAAACTATGTTTTATAATTATATAAACAAAAAACTTATTCTTATGTGATAATGTTATAGCTTTTCAACTTTGTCGATCTTGCTATCGACTATTAAGACTATTTTTTATTATCCATACGGGTAATAATACCTACGAAGCGTATCACCAGTTGGGTCAAAGGAGATGCCCACTTAGAATTGCCTTTCAAAAATGCCAACTCAGACTTTCCTTGCAGAATTGCCAACTACTAAGTACCTATAAGTTGGTGCCAGCTCAGAGAAATTTTTTTTTTCGTAAACTTTGTAGTAGAAGCACTAATTTGATATAGACTACGTATATAAATGCGCTTTAGAAAATACACTGCAGCCACATGTCAGATAGTCATACTTCGTACAAAAACTATAACATACTATCCGCGTATGAGAGAGATCTATAAAGTATTTCTAGACCACGATTGTACGCCTCGAAAAGAGAGCTGTGGATTGTGGATTGTACTAAAAAAAGTTATCCCACTAACACCACTTTATTTTATAACGCAAAAAAGTTGAGTGCATTACTCACATGTAGTCAAATAGAAGTTTTACTACACAGTTGGCTTATAAAAAAATGGGAAGATCTTATATTTTGTAAGCTTGTTCGATTCAAGTGCTTCAAGAGCACCGAACAAACCCAGAATTGTTAAGTCGTATATCTATGTATACAGTCTTGGCCATGAATACAGATTTACACCTCAATGGCTCTTAGGTTGCTCAGAGTACTCGAAGCAGTTGAATACAACAAGTCTTATATAGAATGTACTAAGGATTAAACGTATTTCTGTACAATTGCTTACCTTTTTTGCCTAATAATAGGTTTTGAACAAAACATCGTTTTTATGAAAAAAATATTAGTGAAACAACAATTTTCAACTTTTGGTATCGGATTCTGTTACTCTCATTAGCTGTTTCGTTTATTACAACACCTTTCTTGGCTACGTGTTAACAATCTACAGAACGCTTTTGCAGGATACTAATTGAGTAGTAGTAGGGGATTCTTTCTTTGACGAAGTCCATTATCCGCAGCTCTCTTCTACAAACATGCGATCGCGATCTTATGAACTCCACATCACGCAGTCTTCTGCTATGTGATCGCAATGCGTCTTCTAAAGCGCATTCGTCAATATATAGGTGCACTGATACGTACAGTTACAACGTACAGAGCTACCAGTGGCTCAGTGGTACAGTGTTTACCTTCTATTAGGAGGGCTAGGGTTCGTTCTTCACTCTACACCCTTGTGGCATGTGGCACCTCTATGGGACTTTTTCTTTACGTGTCTTATTATCCTTGTGATAGGGATAAACGAGGATATTATTGAGGTTTTCCTTAGAAGTCAGCTTTAAACATTTATCGAAGAGATTCAGTTCGTTAAATCGTTGTAATCCTTTTTTTTTATTAATGTTAGACTCAAAAACCACTGAATTCCAATTTTATAAATGTATAAACTCATAAATATTGATTTAAAAAGGAGTTGTAACGTTTAGTTGTCAATGCTGGTATTATTGCGGGCCTGTATATATTATTGTGCACGTACTATTGTGCTTAATTTCAATGCTAAATCAACGAGGTATCCACAATAATACCATCATAGTAAAAGAGGTTATGTATGTACCAGCTGTTGTGGACGTGATTTTTGTTATGAAAATGTAAAGTTTTTAAGGCTATTTCGGAACTGACGTTCAATGAATTAGGTACTCTATAACTTGATTCAATGATTTCAAGTGTTTACTCACCACAACTCATCAGTTCAATTAAAATACACGCACTATTTGAGAATACCGCAATAATACCCTCGTTTACCCCTAGTTACGTTTACCCCATGCCTTATGCTGCCACTACTTGATTTTAGAAAAAAAAAACATTTCTCTGAATCTTTCTTTTCAGCAATTCTGAGTTGGCTTTTTCTTCAAGGCAATTGAGAGTTGGCCAATTTTTCAAGGAAAATCTCAACTGTTCCTTTCCTTAGCCTAAGCATCTATATATATGTAATATTGCATTCTATTCTACAGCTCCCTTGGTACGTTAAATGTCTTGGCATGAAATTTTATTTTCTTATTATTGCACAACTCTTTATATAATTCGATATAAAACTAATACTCATTGGTCTAAAATTATTTTTAAGCACCTGACACACGTATTTTTTTCATATAATATGTTTACATTATTAAAAATACTTATAATTGGATTACTGTATATTATTATATCAGCTTCTTGCTATAAGCTTCTTAATTTAGCTCTCCTAATTTCAATTTAAACGTCAGTGAATTATAGAATAACTTTTACTTCAATAACTATTGTCTCATTCTTTTTCAGGAACTCTGACTGTCAACGTAAGTGTGTTGTTGCTGAGTCTGGCATCACCTGATGAGTCCAGTTTGGTAAAAATTCAATTAATTTAGCATTAAATTTTATTAACATAACTACAATTATGATATCACACTTTCTAGACATCTAATATACGACCAAAAGGATTCTAGAATCAGCTTATAAATAATTTTAATGCCAAAAATATGTGTGTATGCAGTATTTTATAAGAGAAATTGATAAAATATCATTGATGAAGTATTGTTCCTCAAATTAGAAAATTATGTGATAACGCAATGGTAGACTAAAAACATAAAAAACTTACACAAACAAAGAATCTTGAAAATAACTTTGTCATTTGATCACGTATTTGCTTTAAAAAAAGTCTTGTGAAACGATTTTAACAAAAAAGTTGTTTTTATTCTTTAAGACTTTACTGATGGTTTCGCTTATACTGTGATAGCTTCTACTTGAAGCATGGAGCTGCAGAAACTTTTGCGTATATCTATACATATATCCATCTATATTACTGAGTTGCTGGAGCGGGATTTTTCACACAACCCTCCACACCCCCACTGCACTTTGCACACCCCCTCCTCCCCATAATGATCCACCTAACTAAAGAAAGAATTTGATTGCTATAACGCTGTTAGTAAAAAGTAAATAATTTTAACCTGGAAGACATATAGCTTTCCCTAGCCACTCATGGCCCCCCGCAAAATTTTAAAAGCACCTTCACGACCCCCCTCCCATAGCCCCATAAAATAATTAAAAACTCCGTAGATTTATCTACGACCCCATACATCACCCCAGACATTTTTAAGTATCCGCCAACAAGAACTCTATCACCCTCCATACACTAACTTTAACAAAATTTATTTCAAACCAATTAATTTGTTCTGTATATCTTATTATACAACCCTCCATGCCATACTTTAAAGCACTGCTGTCCTTAGCTGTGTATAGTTATTTATTTCTTTTGTTACATTTATTTATAATACAAACGTCAATAAGTATTACAGCTAAGGTGCGGTAGCTTTTATTGTTATTGTTATTGCTTTCATACGTTAAGTTATAAATATTTTAGAGCACTTCTACGACAAGATATGATCATTCATATTTATTGAAAATAAAGTAATAGGAATAGTGGTTATCATCCCTAGTAGCCCAACGAAGTTACGAAGAGATAGAAGACTGCGATTTGAGATTGAAAAAAAAATAGCAAAAATAAGTGTATGTAATAATTTCATTAATTATTATAATTTTATTAAGTAATAATAGTGTATTTAAATTCGAATATACTTGCTCATTCTTTTTTTTTCTTGAAAAATCCATCTGTTCCTCATCTATTTTTTCTCTGGTATATTTACTAAAAAAAAAAACTGTTCATTACTTAAAGGCCATTATTATGCGCAACTATAGCTATATTATTATAACTATATTTATATAGTTTATGCTATAACTATATTTATTACGTAAAATTTTTACTACTTTCTCTTAAAATATGTATCTTTTAAGTTGTTGTTTCACAATACTTATACGAAGTTATCACAAACATAAACGAATGTTTTGAAAAAAATTGAAAGAATGATTTTATTTAAACACATTTACCTAATTGCTTTACTTTAATTAATGAGTAAATATTTTGATCCCTTGAGATTCATGTATTGTACTTAAATATCAGCTAAAGGAGGGGTTAGCTTGTGAAACACGCAGAGGAGCAGAACCCTAGTAGTATATAAACATATTCCTTATACCATGGACTTGTTTTTGACCTTTTGACATTTACTACGTCCTCACTAAGAAAAATATAATTTATACCTCATGCGCATCTAGCCAAGAGTTTACTGGTTTTGGCCCTAGTGAAATGTGCCACCAGTTATAGAAACTACAATATTTATGTTAAATGTAAGTTGATACATGTAAGCTTTAAGCCCAATAAAGTTTTGGCAAATACGAAAAGTATCTTAGTAGACTATGTGAAAGTTTTACGTACTGTAACTCAATCTGAATTTGACAGCAACGAAGTTGGATTCATGAATTACTTTATTATAATTAAGAACGATAACTGCCATAAAAAAATGTTATCACTCGTGTTGAAGGTAACATCATTGTGTGAATTTGTCATGGTTATAGTTAGAACTTTTTTTCTAATGTTAAAGATCCTAACAATTATTGGTATTTAGCAGCTCTTGAAACAATATTTAGTTACTCATGTATGGATAATGAATTCCTCAGGGACGTCGTCCACATCTTTAATGAGGTTCTTTCATGACCCCTTAGTCAAAGGCGTGACTGTCAAATTAATATTCATCAAAACTGCTTCAATTTAAAAAAAAAATTTAATAAATATCGTTTGTCGAATCGAAATAAATACTCATTATAATTTCAGAGTATGAAAGATTGTAAGAATGATTATATGAAATTTACGTGTAACCTGTCAATTCCAGCTGTTAATGCTTGCCTATGTTTTTAATATATTAAGTAAAAATGTATATGTCTGTGACTATATAAATATATTTCGATTAAGTCAAGCTACAATAGAATTTTGAGATATTATGCTTAGAATAACAAAAACTATACTGGATTAGTTTTTACTTATTCATTTATTCAATTCACGGGCCAAAGGGCCCATGAACATTCAATGATAGTTGACTGGTGCAACACATAAATTGTACACATACACATAATTTCAATTAGAAAAGTAGTGAAGTGCAGTTCCAAATAAAATAATAAATATTGAATTAAAGAATATTAAGTTACAAAAGTACAAAAGAAAAAACAAAAAAACAAAAAAAAACTAAAAACAAAAAAATAAGAAAAACGAAACTAAAGTGCATAGAAAGCTCGCAGTGCACTGTTAAGGAGATTTAGAAGTAATAATAAAATGCAGATATTATAATAACATTAAGTTTTTAGGATAATCTACAATACGTAGAGCTTATATGAATTTTTTAAATATTTGTTATAGATCATTTATAAAAGAACTATACAAACGAAAAGCATATGATTACCATAGGTTCCTATGAAACGTAATCTCTTTGTCTCACTTATACGGACAAAAGTTTTCAGAAAATGCAAAGATAATGGAAAAAAACCTACCTCCAAATTAATTTATGTTTAAGAATTCAGCGAGATAAATTTTCATGCATGTTGTAGAGCATTCAGAATAATGCAAACGTCTAATGTAAGTAAAGTATTAAGTTTGTTGGGCATAAAAGAGGGTGCGTAGTAAAAGAGGCGAAGCTGCACACGTAGGGAGACTTTCCCTTTTTTGACTCTTCAACTGATTCTCCTGAACCTCCTTAAAATCAGTTCTTTAAGTATTTTTGGTAAAAATTATCAGCTGTTAATGTATATATAAAAAAAGCTACGAATTTCGCTGTATCTATGCGTTTTTTAGCTGTATTCATGTGTTTTTTGTAGCTAACATTTATGGCTCTTTCTTTAAGCTGAAAATTAAAGCTGTTTAACCATGTGCGTTCATCCGGTCAACAATTTTATTTGCATACACGTTAATGTCTACAAATTTATTGGTCCTAGTAGATGTTACTATAAAGATGGCAACACCAAAAGAGGAACACTAAGCTTATTTATATGCTTTCAAAGTTCATAATATAAAATACTATTATTGCTAAAAATTATAACGAATATTAACAAAATATGATAAAAAAATTATTATAGTAAAATGTTAACAAAAAATATAAGTACACAGTTTCAAAGCTTCAAGGTTCCTTAAGGTTTAAGAGATGAGGCTGTAAAAAAGTACTCCAATTGCCTCACCCTACCTTACATAAGAAATATGTTATAGTTCACTACTTATTGTCATTTTATTAAAATTTAAATGTTGACTCTATTGATATATTCTCGTAAAAGATACTGTTTAGATAATTTTTCATTGAAACCTGTGCCAAGTTGACAAAGTTTTTTTCATTTCTTTTCCTATCTCGAGCGTTTTGGAGAGGCTTGAGTGCCCTCTGTAGAAAATAAAGGATTTGCCACGTAAGCACCATCGCTACGTGGCTACCTTATCTCCCTCGAGCTGCAAAATAGCCCCAGATACGATGGCACTTATCTGACAAAAACTACCACCTAAACCATAATGCAATGTTACGCACTTAGGCTAGTAAAGTATCTTATTACAATGATACATCATGGCGAATCCAAATTCACCTTAAGTGACAATACACAATCAGAGATTTTTCGTACTTTACTAGTTTAGTTGCGTAATATATTATTACCATGGACTCATAATGATTAGTCTGACGGTTGGATTACTATAGTTAATAAACGTATGATGAAGAAAGCCGCAAATTTTTTGTTTACAGAAATACGAGGTGGAGTTCTTATTGCAACAGCAGTGGTACGATCCAAGGCTTCGTTACAGCAACAGGTCACGCTACGAATTCTTGAACGCTATACACCATCACAACGACATCTGGCTGCCAGATACCTACTTTATCATGCATGGTGACTTTAAAGATCCTCTCATACCTGTACATTTCGCTTTACGTATTTACCGTAATGGCACAGTTAACTACCTTATGAGGTAATCCAAACATGTTTTTTTTTTGTTATATCTTTATTAATCAGTAATCAATGTTTTTTTTTTTTTTAATAAGAACATGAAGGTGCTTTACAGGCAACATAATAAGTTAAAAAATTTTAAAAAACAATGAGCTAACGAAAAAGTATTTTGTAGGTCATACTTACTTATCAACAACAGCACTTTTTTGGATACATCTGTATTATTTTGTATTTTTTTCTGTTGAGAAAAATATGTCAGATGTTATATTATGTATTCTTTATGACAACTTCTTACAATTATTAGTTTAAAGACTGTAACTTTGTACTGGAATGGTGCAAATGAAAAAATCGTGGCACGCCAGAGTCTGTATATACATATACCTGCATAAATTTCTTGTATAATCCTCCGAGTGCATAAAAATTTTTTTTTCAAATGAATACCTACTTACGTAGTGTATTTATTTTTTGGATTTATTGTAAACGAGTATATATAGCCTTGGTACAGTAAAGCACATTTTACATAGTTATTGGTTACATATTACACTATTGGTTACATATTACATTATTGGTAATACAGTTTACATTATTAGATACAGTGATTTCAATTCGTTGGTACGGGGATAATGTTACTTAGACCACCTTGAGAGCAAACAATCTAAATGGTAAGGTGAAAGATCCAATATCTGGACAACTTTTGATGGTAGCCAAATAATTTATCATTTTATAAAAAATTAGCATTTGAAGGTAAGTAAACAATAGTTTAGAAAATAATTTCTGGTTTTGTAGAAATGTTGTGCAATTTTTTTTTTCCGAGCCGTGAGTATNCTCAACTCTTACGCTATAATTTATTTTAAGCATTATTCTAAATTTAAAAAATTTTTACAATTACATATTTTTTGTATGGCAATTTTAATTATAAAGATTTTTATCATTGAAATTAGGGTTAATATATGGGACTGATATCTGAACAAATAGAATGTGAAATAAATTTTCATTTGAAAAAAAATTAGAATCATTAATAAACTGCCTGTAACTATTAATAATGATTAAATACCAGTTCAATTTTTAATTTTCTGACAGAAGTTATGGTAATCATTCAAACTAATTTTTAAATTATCACACTAATTAAAAGCAATACGAGATGTATAAAGGTTACAGAACTCTTACTAGTGACATAACAAACGTAATCGACAAAAAAACCTCATTACTAATACATAATCTTTCTTATTATAAGTTAAACCTTATATTATTTCTTTTTTTTATTCTGATTTTGTTTAATAAAGCCTCAATTTCATGGAGATGAATCGATGTATCGATGGATTCTAAACGCTCCTTTAAATTTTTCAATTAATCTTTTAATGCAGTAGTATCCTCGGGTATAGTCTTAGTATTAAGTTTTTTTGTGTTCCTAATTTTTTTTTGTAATTCTTTTTTGGTTTTTAGCAATTGCACTTTTTTTTCTTTAATACCTTATTAATATCGTTCTCCTTCTCTCTCATTTGCTTATTTTTCTCTTTTTTCAACTTTCTTAACTCTATCTCTTTTTCTTTGGCTTTCTTTTCATCATCTTCTTGTTTAAGAAAAGTTATTTAATCATCAATGACAAAAGCCGAGTTTCCTTGAAACATTGTATTCATCTTTTGGACTGGAGCACTCGAAATTATAAAAATACTCTCAAAATCTGCGAACATAAAAAGTAACAACAATAAAATTTAAAGTATCTACATGAAAAAAAAAAATCAAACATAAAACAAAAAATTCTACCTTTTTTTGGTACTTTGGCCAATACTTCATTATTTGTTGCGATAGCTGTGGAATTTTTTAGGAAACATTCGTTACCAAAGTCTGAGACATTTGTATCCACTCCTTGTAGAATACTGCAATTCAAATTTGTCTTTTGGCCGTCATCTTTGCATGACAAGTCAACAGGGTCCTTATAACAGTCACTCGATTTCTTTAATTCACTGTTGGAAATAATATTTTGGCCTGCAAATAAGAAAATTTATCTTCATAATTTTTGACTGGTGTAGACAATGACATGTAACAAATAAATTTTTTACACTCTGGAAATTCATATCCATTTGAACGTATTGTTTGAGGTTCAAGTATTGTAGTCCTATGATTGCTCTTACAATTCAAGTCAAAGTGGCTTGTCGCATCGTTGGACTTGCTCGTTGAAAGAGGAGAATCTTTTTTTCCAGCTAAAAATGATGAGATAAACAAATACAGTTAACCATAGTAAAAAAGATTAAAAATATCTAGTTACCTTCCTCCAGCGTCAAATCTTGTACAGATACATCTGTCATATTAATAATTGGCACAAGCTCTCCAAGTTCATTAAAAACTTCTAATGAACTTGATACCGATGCATTTTCCTCTGGTATACAAAAAACACCGGAATCATTACTTGCATCGTTGCCAGCACACTGTGGATTGACTTCAGTTGAAAAACGGGCTATTATGTCAACTGGCTCTGTTACGTTAAAAAAATCAATATTATCGCTGTTAATTTCTAAAGGATGGACCTCCATTTGATCACTAATTGAGATAGAACGACGCCTGAGAGTAAGACTATCCCAGCACCTTGCAATCTTAGCAAAACTATCCTAACTCGGCACTTTTGTGAAAAGTATCCCACCAAGTTACACTGCGACGAATAAAATACCACAGCACTGTGCTACAACGAATACAATCCTACCGTGCTTTACTGCAGCGAAGACAATCCTACTGCACCGCAATATGACAAAGACAATCACACCGTGCAACGTTGCGATGAAGACAATCCTACCACTCTGCAATACGAGCAAGACAATCCCTCCGTACAATGTTGCAACGAAAGAAATCCCACAGTGCCTCACTATGTTGAAAACAATCCTACTACGCTATGTTATGATAAAGATTAACTCTGACGCAAGTTTTGAATTAGTAACGGAATAAACGTCAGCCTTTCTGACTGACTTGTTAAGTTAATTAATCGATAATTAGTTATAATTAAATTAATAAATAAATAATTTATAAAAAAGATGCCAAAAGACGAGTAGACAAGTGTCAATTTTAAGCATCTCAAAACCATTTATTTATTTATCAAAAAGTACATTACGTGTGCTTTAATCACTTAATCAAAGTAGTCTACTTGATTTTTTAATGTATGAATATATTGATTAATAAATATTTAAATAAATGAGGAAAAGAATGTTGTACCAGACGAGCAGGTAAGTTCAAACAATAAGCAAGTAAGAACCGGGTAGCTCTGACGAGAGCCTTCTTTTGTTTATTGATGTAAAGTAATTTTTTTTTCAATAAATAAATAAGGTTCTAGCAAAAACGACAAATAGGGCAGTAAAAATATAAGTTTTTTATAACTACGAGATCTATTTAACTAACAAGTTGAATCTTGTAACAGTTGTTTACATAAAGGTCATAGAAAAATAGCGTTTTCGATATTTTTTAAATATTTTTATTATAAAGTGTTGTATGGCCTTTTAGACGGCAAATACATGACACATCATTTTTTTACATGATTATCTTTTGATAGCAAAAGATTTTTGTTGTAAATGCAATAATTTGTTAACAACAAATTATAAAAACAAATTAGGCTATGTAGGTTTTTACTCAATTAACTTTGTTGTACATTTTTCTGATTTGACAAACATATTTAAAGAAGTGTATTTAGCAAAACAATGTAATTATCCATGAAGAAAAATATTTACAATTTTGTCAATGTTCTGTTTGTTTTTTAATAACATTTAATCTACCTTGTGCACCTGACAATCATCATCACTCAACTCTTACGATGCATGTATTGTTTATCAAGTACTCTTAGTGAAAAACTGTGTCCACTCTAAATAGTTATGCTTATATTGCTTTTTTATTTGTTTGAATTATAACGACTTTCACACGTATTATTTTTTTAAAAATAAGCAGTATTCACAAAATAATATTTCAACGTGAACATGGCGACAAGTTTTTGTGCAGCATAATTTGCAATCACAGTTGGGTAGAAATTCTTCTATTATTGGCAAATTCTTTCAAATTTTAGTTGGTATTAACATTCTGTCTTTGCTAAAAAAAACAAATTCTAACAAATTTGATATTTCAAAGATTAGAGAGAAATAAATAATTGCAAATGTGTTACGCAAAATGCTTGTCTTATAATATGTAATTTGATGGAATCTTTCATACGTGGTAACTTTAAGAGGGAATTATTTTATGACGTAAGCAAAATCCATGATTCATTAGAATCAGAAAATAGTAGATTTCTTACTTAGGGCAGAAAGTACAACCTGCTTGCCCGAAGGGCGCGGTTGTTGTATGTTTGTGCCTGAGGTGAGAACGATATTTTTTGTATCCAGGGTTGAAAGTGCATCTTTGCGCCCATGGGCACACTTTCGGCCCGTGGATTACTTTCTGCCCTAGGGCAGGAACAAACTTTCGGCCAGGCAGGACCAGAATTTTTCGTCTCGCCCGTGGGCGGAAAGTAATTAGCTGGTAGGAAGCACGTCGCCCGAGGGACGCAAATTACCATTTTGATCCTACATTTTAATTAAAAAAAATTAAGCTTTTGAGATGCATTTTTTAATATATGCATAATTGTTAATAAAAATGAAATAAAAAGTTTACAAGGTAAAATAATTATTATCCGAAAATATTATGACTTGATGGACATTTTTTTTTATCCGATAATTTTTAGTCAAATACACTTTTTAATATATTTTTGACAAATATGCAAAAAAATGTACGAAATTTTTTTAAAGTATAAACCTGTACATTATATTTTATTTTTGAAATTTATTAATAAAATAACAATACACATATGGGGAGAATTTTCTCAACTGCCCCAGTGCTACCGCAGACAGGCCACGTGAGCGCAAAATTCGACTTTTTCATCTCGTCACTTGGGCCTGAGAAAAATGTTTTAAAAATCAGAAAAGCTTGAATCTCTACACACTTTTTTCTTAGCTTCCTGATGGTGCTATCAGTTTTCACAAATTTTCACTTTTAAACCTGTAAAAATGCCAATGTTGTTAAACATGCGTTAAATCTCATGATGTTCAATTTTAAAAATTTTTTTGACCATGTAGATCGAAAGATTAGATAATTTTACTAATGTATAGTCAATAAAAAAGAGAGGTTTTTTGATATTTTTATGTATTGGATCGATGAATGTATAGGTGCGAGTCACGGCACGGGTGGCTGCTAAGCGCCCGTCACCGCTCCTAACGCGCATGAAAATAATTTCAACATTTCAGCAGGGTGGCATTTTTATA
The DNA here is from genome assembly GCF_000648655.2 of Copidosoma floridanum. The sequence goes on along the minus strand of NW_019384242.1, from coordinate 2,767,417 downwards.
CCACAACTCATGGAAAATGAGCATGTGGTGGAATGGTAGCAAATTTAGAGTACGTTTATATAGTGTATTTATATTAGAAAAATAAAATGGTCATAAAAGTCTACAAAATGAGTAACTTAATTTTATCAATAATGTAATATGATTCATAGTAAAGGTACACATAAAACAATGACAGACATACTGCGTATTTTAAAAAAAATTGCGTTCTTAATTATTGAAACGAAAAAAAAATCTCTCAATTTATTGTTGAATTTGATAAATTACATTAAATTTATTCATCATAAATTTAGAAAGTTGTTGACTTAACTTTTATTGCTAATTTTTTTGGGATGTTCAATAAAAAGAACGAAACAGCATTAAAAATAATACTTGTAATATTTGTGAAAAAAAAGTAACTGAAAAATGGCGTCATGCTACTCGTCTATCGTGTGCAACAAAATCATAATCTGTATTTTACTGAACTTTCATAGTCAACCAGGATAATTACTCGTTTAAGAGTTATTAAGGTTAGGAATTCTTAACTCATCCATTTTGAGATTCTTTTATTTATTTGTCTACTTATTTACTTTTTTATTTATCTATTGACAAACAAAACAAGTCAGTCAGCAGAGTAATGTACTTCAGGAACACTTTTAGTTTTCTTGATTGTTTCACTTGACCACTAATCAGTTCTGTCATTTTTCTTTCTTTACTTATTTAATTGCTTATTTATTTATCCCTTTATAAATAAAAAAGCCAGTCAGTAAAGCTACGTGGTTTGGAACACTAACGTTTGAAACTCGCTTACTCACCTGACCCGATTTTGTTTTCATAATTTGTTTGTTTACTTAAAGAATAACTTATTTATATTGATAAACACAAGAAGTCTCTCGGCAGAGCTACCCAGTTCTTGATTGCTTATTGTTTAAACGTACCTGCTCGTCTGGTACAACATTCTTTTCCTTATTTATTTAAACATTTATTAATCTATATATTTATACATTAAAAAATCAAGTAGTTGACTATCTTGACTAAGTGATTAAAGCACACCTAATGTACTTTTTCATGAATACAAAAATGGTCTTGAGATGCTTAGAATTGACACTCGTGTACTCGTCTTATGGCATCTTTTTTAATTAAGTGTTTATTTATTTATTCAATTATAATTAATCATAAATTAATAAACCCAACAAGTCAGTCAGAAAGGCTGACATTTATTCCGTTACTAATCCAAAACTTTTGTCACAGTTTATTTTTATCATAACATAGCGTTGTGGGATTGTTTTCAACATAGCGAAGCACTGTGAGATTTTTTTCTTTGCAGCATTATACGGAGGGATTGTCTTCCTTGTATCGCAGAGTGGTAGAATTGTCTTCGTCACAACGTTGCACGGTGGGATTGTCTTCATCGTAGCGCAGTGTAGTAGGATTGTCTTCGTTGTAGCACAGTGCTGTGGGATTTTGTTTGTCGCAGTGTAACTTGATGGGATACTCTTCTCAAAAGTGCCGATTTAGGATAGTCTTAGTTAAAACATTTAGTTGGGATAGTTTTCCTCTCAGGCGTCGACTGAAATTTCTGTCGTAGAACAAGGTGAGTAATTTATAATTAAATTTTTATCATCTGTCTTCGATGAATAAGTATTACAAGTGAGAAAACCATTTCAAATACTGACATTTGAAACAGCAGCTTCCATATAACTACCTAAGTCCGTCGGTCTCATTCCTTTATAGATTAAATTCAAATGAACTAACAAAAATATCAACTGCTGAAATATAATTTCTAGAAAACATTTATCTCATTTGTATTCAAAAATATACCAGCTAGTCTTCTCATCTTTTTTTCAACTTTCCAAAAGAGCAGGCTGACTTTTGTCTCCAGTCCAGATTTTTTACGTTTCCCTGGCTTTGAAAATTTCTAATACATCTGAAGATAAAATATTTGTTTCAAAATGTGCTAACAATTTATCATTATTTTGTGAACTTGATATATTTTCCGATGTCGAGCAGTCCTTACGTTGAATTTTGGATTTTTTATTTTTTAATGTTAGGTTATGCTTGATAAACCATTTATAAAAAAATATTTTTAATAAAACTAAGAAATTTCTCTCCTGTCATCCAACTTCCTTCAGTATTACCCACTCCCCAGCCTTTTGGAATTGGCTCAAGATGCTTAACTCGAGTGTGTTTGGTGGAAACTGTATTGGCTTCAAACAAAATAAGCGGAGAGGCCGACTGACCACTCACCTGTCGACTTTTTTACGGCACTTACAATTTAATAAACGGTCCTGGCCCCTTTCCTCGCAATAACTTTATCAACTTTGGGCACCAACTGAAAGGCAGACTCATCCAAATTGAAAATTTGACTTGGATCAATATCTAACAAATTATTTCTCTTCAGTTTCGTCTCCACGTTGACAAATCACTGCCGCAACTCGTTTCCGGTCACCGATGCTCAAATGCTTGTCAAACTTTGAGCCACCCTGTTTGTTAGACCTGGATATCTTTTCATAAAGGCACAATACCAATGCTTACCAGGTGGATCATTGTTAAAAGAAGTCTCCCTTTCTTTATTACAAACAAACTTTTGTACTGAATCTAATAAAAGAGATTTTGTCATAAGAAATAGAGTTCACTACTCTGCAGAATCCATTGAACGATTCGTTTTTCTTCATCCAATGTTAGGGTGGTTAGAGCGCCTCTCCTGCTCTCAGTGACACTGATTTGCAATTTCATATGGAAAGTACTCTTTGGTATTCCATACCTTTTTTCAGCTTGACGAAGGGTGTTCCCAGATTTAATTGCATCAAGTACTTCTTGAATTGTGTCGAAGGAATATGTCTCACTGTTTACTTTCTTTCTCTTGTTGATTCTTTTTCTCACTTTCCTTTTTTTCAATTAAGTAACTTTTTTTCTCTGATATTACTTCCTTTTTTTATTTTTGCCATTTTGAATTTGAAATTCATTTGTAAAGTGTTATATAAACAAAATACGTATCTACTTTCTTAAATTAAAGAAAGTAAGTAAACTATATGTGATGCAACTGAATGTAAGTATGAATACAGAGATATACTTACCAGAACCAAAATACACTTGGAAGTTAGGAAGCAATTCAAAACTCTTCAACGTAATTTTATATTTTTTTACTCAAAATGGCTGTGAAGCATAATATTCTAACGAAACAAAAAGTTTTCCGAGCTTTTTTACACTCGCAATTAATTATTTGTTTTGTAAAAACAAGTCCATGTTTTGCATGCTACTACGACAGAGAATGTTATCTTAGATACACCAGCGCTACTTTGTCCAACTATTCTGGTTCATACACAAATGTGGGAACGTAAAATTAGACAAGTAATTTTTAAAATTGAATTAATACTTGGGCGATGAATACGATTAGTAATGAAATTACAGGTTTTCATAATAATCTTAAAATTTTTTATATTAAAAATACATCACCAACAATAATTGTTAACAAAAAAAGTACATGACTATTTTGTTATCACAGTAAGGTTAGGTGACTATTTGCCTCGGCATTTGTGCATGTACTTTTTTTTTTTTTTTTTT
>NW_019384242.1:2731202-2763849 GCF_000648655.2 Copidosoma floridanum | reverse complement strand
GGATCAGTACATTTTTTTAAGTATAAAAAATTTTTTTTTTACAATAAATTTAAGTATATTTTTTCTTTATAGATTAAATTATTTCACTGTCCAGATATACGTGCGATTTCCAACTTTTTCCAGATATAGGGTCTTTTACCTAAGGCCGTTTTGCTGTGAGAAGGTCGCCCATCCCTTCATGAGGAGCATTACGTAGTGAAAAAGTACATGTGAAAATTCTCAGGGGCACTTGCTCGGGAGAGTCACCGGGAAACAAACCTGCAGTCTCCCGCGTGCCGTCCTATAAACTAGCCGATCGAGCCACTGCGCACTCATGTATAAAGGTAAATTGTACAGATGGACTCTCGCGTGTCACGAATTTTTCATTCGGAACATTCTCAATAAAATATTACTTGCGTACCCAGGTACGTTCGTCAGTATACCATTCGAAACGAGTCCGCAATGTACCAATAAATTTTTATAATTTTCTGTTAGACAGGTATATATTATCTGTATCACTAAAATAATTGCGCTACAAGTAACACTCATTTTTTGTGGGTCATCTAAATTTCAAAAAATAAAAAAATTTACTATTGAAAAAAGTTTTCATTTAACTAAGTAAATTTTACCACCAGGAGCTTTTCAGTGGAGCGTGCAACATGCTTTAAACCTACGAACATAATAGAAGTAAAAAGACTCAAGAGTTACGATTATAATAAGTCCGCAACAAGAATAAACTTTTTAACTAAACGGATACGTACACTTAACTTTTTTAAGTATTCTGTACGAATATGCTAGAGAATAGTTTAATTATACATAAACACACGCGCACGTTAGCTTTCACTTCAATATTCTTGTAGTTATAGTCAATACTACTTCTAAGTTACTTTAAAGAGTGTGAAAGCATCCGGTTATGGAAATCGTATTTTTTATGATAATTTTATTTTAACAGTTTGTTACAACTGCCATCCAACGGGAAAAAATTATAAGTGACATGAGATACAAACTGAAAAAATCAAGGAAAACTAAGTGTCTTCAAAAATCAATGATAATTTGAGTATTGAACCGCGGAAAAACGGTTTTTTATACAAATATGATATAATTATTCTATTTTCCACGAAAGAAGAACGATTTTTGATGGAAACTATGAAAATCTGTACTTACCCTTCTAACTCGGCGCAATGTCCTTGTTGAAAAAAGGTAAGTGAAAAAATACAGCTTATTCCATGGGGCTTACCCTTTTTCTACTTAAGAATTCAAGGCGGTGCTCATTGGCTTTACAACGTAAGAAAAGGAAAAGTGCACTAACGATGTCTGCCTGGCACTATTTCCACATTTTGTATCACTTATCCTTTTCTTTTTTGATCGCTGACGAAAATTATTAGCAATTTTTGTTTTATTTTTACTAAACCACGTTATAAGATATTTAATTTTTAGATATACTGTTAGACGCAAAATTTTCTGACAAACCGATTGGTATAAATAACTCATTTTCGACAAAAATGTCACTTATACCTTTTTTCCGATGGACGGCAGACAATATCTACTATTTATTTTTCTACTGATTCTTGTGAACACCTTACTTTTTTGAAACGAAGTTCCCTTTCTCGAGTTATGAGTTTTGGAGGAATGGGGGCTAGAACGAAAAGGGTAACAAGACTTTTTTTCGACCCAGCTATAGTAATGCAGTCATGTATGAAGCTATATACATTGCTGAAGGCAGCTCTCTCTCTCTCTCTCGCTCTCTCTCTCTCTCTCTCTCTTCATGAGTATGCACCATAGTACCCGACAACTCTATTTTTGTTCAGCATCCTTCGGTTGTACTCCGTCAGTAGCTCCTCATTAAGTATAAACATATAGCTTAAATCGACCTATAACGTTTTAGTCTTTTTCCACTTCCGGCACCCCACGCTATTGCATATATTGCACTGGCTGTAAAAATGGCTGTTTAGTTCATTGGCCAAAAACAAAAAATACGATTTAATCTCATATTTTTCAAAAGAGAAAAAATTGGTTATTTTGCTACAGGATTTTCCTAGGAATACAGAAAAAATAGTTTTTTTTTTTTTCCAAATCAGAAGTTGATTTCATTTATTAATTCAAAAATTTATGATTAGTTGCCAATTTTCTAAACGACGTTCTTTATCGGAGAATCTGATGGGATATATACTTTCCGTGTATTTCCTGTACATAAGGATGGTTGGGAACAGGGACCCATGGACCCATTAACCAGAAAGTGTAAAAAAAAGCGTACACTTGTAGGGAGGGGAAACACACAGCAGCAGTGGCGACACAGAAGAGAGAGAGAGAGAGAGAGGGGGGGGGGGGAAAGCCAGCTAGCCAGCGCAGGGACCTATCAGCCAGAAAGTGTAAGGAAAAAGCGTGCATTATCATATTTTCACTGGCTAAGAAAAAAAAAGTTGAGATAAAGAGAACTTGATCACGAATCGAATGCAAAAAGAGTTTCTGCAAATTAATATTGTTGAAATAAATGGGAGCACTTTTTTGTTTGACATACATACACACGACTCACAAAATGAGTAGGAAATACAAGAGAGCCAGCCAGCGCACGGGCGTACCAGCCAGAGTGTGGGTATGAGTGTTAGCACCCTTACTTTCATTATTACGTAATGTGCATATACCTCTGTGCTATCGCTGGTAGAGGAATAAGCAAGGGAATTGATTTTGGTAAGCGATATACAAATTTTTTTTTAAATGCTTTAACAAATTACTTTTTGCGTATTTCATTGTTTGTTTTTCGTCTTGATTAACCAACTGACATATTTTATACTAAATAATCATCACTTTTATTGAGCCATTAGAAAACTTCGTTCTTACCGGGGGATTCCGAGTCCCACACGCTTATTTTTATTCAGATTTTTGCTTTTATCTCTTCTTCTACTTCTCGTAGAGTAATTTTACGACAGCCAATCTTTTTGTCTTCAAGTTTTCTATTAAATAGACATCTTTGTGAATTTATTTTTTATTATTATAAGACATTAATGGTAACTTAGGGTAAAAAAATGTTTTTAATCAAAAGAGTTTTGATCAGTGTAGGAAAAAACATATTGTAGAATAAGAAGCTATTCTAAAAATTAGAGAATCATTAGTAGTTTTTGTTAATGAATTCTTTGAAGTGATACTTTAAAGTGTTATTACCAACTTGATTGTTGGTTGGTTAAGAAGAATAGTTGTGCTGTTGAGTTAACAAAGTCACAATTCATGTTTTAATTTTTTTCTGATTTCGTAGGACATGTGCTAATACTAAAAAAAATTTATTACCCTACTCGAACCTAATACTCAAATTACTGATTCACTTAGTGGATTTACTTACAAGAATGTGTTATTTTTTTCTTCAAATTTTTCCGTAAGTTATAGTTATTTATCATATACATGATAAGTATATTTTATAATTAATTTTTTTATTCCACTAACTGGACAATTTATCCTACACATTATGACTGTATGTAGCCAAGGTCTACAAAAAAGCGAATGAAACTTGGTTTTAACCAGGGGTCCATAGACCCCTTACGCTTAAGTTTTTTACATGTTTTTTCCCCATAAACTTTGCTTTTTTTGTATTTATGGAAAATGAAGGAACCTACGCAAGTCTAAGAATAGATAAACTAGTTCTTCATTGTAGTAAGGTGTATTTTAGCTTAACAAAATGTACTTACTAGTTTGTTTGGCAATCTTAGTAATAACCATAAAGACTTCGTAGTTAAAGTCATGGTTGAAGCTTTTTTTTAACTACATAAGTAACCTTATGTAAAGTAGCCAAAAACAACGACAGCAATTTATGATTGGCTGATGTTATTTTTTATCCAACTTCTGATAACTTAAGTGTACCAGCCTATTACCAATGCATTTTCAGTTCTGCAAGTCTGAAGGCTAATCGTTTGAAATCTTAGAACACATAAGAATAGTCACTAAATTAAGTATGACTTGATTAAATACTAGGGGCCCAATCAGGTTCGCCCGAGACTAACTAAGCAGAACACTGCAGTGTGTTGACACGTGATGTAAAACAATTTCAATTAAAAACTTCACATTTATTTCTAACACTTCTTAGGACAAAAAAATTTTTATTGAAAACAGTTTTGCTTCAAATCCATCTAGTTTATTTAGTCAAATAATAAGCTGCAAGGAATGAAAGAATTGAATTATGCTTAAAAGTACCTTGTGTTTTTTACGCCATGTAATAATTATTGGCATTAAAGGGCCGTTGATTTTCGTATTCACACGTTATAAAAAATAAAAGGAGCTGTTTATTAAAACTGTAAGAATTAAAAACTAACAGAAATATGTAGTTAAAAAAATTAATTTATCCAGTCTTAAAACTTTGTTACCAGAGCAACAAAGTCCTGTAGCGTAGTATCTCTATTTTTCATCGCTGTTACGTCCGAACTTCTATAAGTGAAGGGTGGAACTCGTAGATTTGTTCTACGAACAAATAAACTTTATTTTTGTTCGTCAGGAACCAGCCGTGGGCCCAAAGTTCTCATTTGTTCTTACTTACAGTATATTTCTCTTTGAAATCGTTGACTCGGCGTTGTGGTGTTAGGTTTCACCGAGCGATATGTATGGAGTGGTGTACGCTGTGCTGGCGTTGATCTACTGTTAGATTTTATGTCTTATGTCATATGGTAGTAGCGGATCTTATTCGTTTCTTCATCTCACGTCTTTGTAAAGGTCTTTGTCATACAGTGTCTGCTTTATTTTTCTTTGATATTCAATTTATTTATTAAAGTAAGAATTATATGTCAATTAATTAGAATTATTAGATCTTGAGATGTTTCACATAACTTAGTAATTGGAATGTTTTTTAATTAAGGAAATTAATTTAATCAACATCCAAGTTATGTCTTATCTGATGATTTAATAAATTTAGAAAAGCTAGAAATAGTTAATTTTACAAATAGTATAAATAATAAAGTTTCAGATTCGCATTTCCAATGTTATACAATTTACAGTTTCCTTAACTTAACTTACTTCTGTGATCGTTGGTTAGCCGCTGCTTGCGTGGACGCAGTCGCAAGATCTTACAAGGTTGATCGCTGTGATGTTCTTAATCCGACACGAGAGCACGCGTGGTGATAACAATAATTACGTTTCTGCTTTTAACGTCGGAACCCGAGTCGGCGGTCCTTTTTTTCTTGTTCCTCTTTGACTCACTTTCAAGGTGAGTTTACAGTGGCCTGATTTACTTGAGCTTTTCTCACACAGCTTAGTCACCGAACTAAGTCTCACATTTGCTTGAAATGCACGCTTTTAACACGTAGCTTAATCACCGAACTAAGTCTTACATTCGCTTAAAAGATGTAACAGAACTCACTCTCCAACCTTTATAGTTACTTTGAAGCACTTCATAAAAGAGAAAAGGCGAATATTGTTATGTGCGAGGAGTTTTTATACTCATGCGTTTGAGGAGGACGCGTCAGGTTGGGGATCCGAACGACCAACCAGAGTTTAACCTAATTACCCTTGACTGACACGAGTACAGTCATGGTGCAATAAGTACGGAGTAATTAAAACAGCTGATCACTCAGATTTTACATTAACTACGAGTTGCTGTCGAAATTGTGTTTGACATTTCTTGTGTCCATCTGCAGTGACGAATATTGAAGTTGTTGATTAATCACATTATTTGGTGTACTTGTGCTAATCGATTCTGTAAGATGAGCGTTTTATAAGATTATTTTAGGTTGCACGCGTAGTTTGAGTTTTGCGGCTGTAGCTTTTTTCAAAAAAAGTTAGTTATGTGTCACGCGATTGCAGAATCAGGTATACCGCTCGTTGGTTCAAGATGGCTGAGCTTTTGCTTTCTATCATTTAAAAGTGGAACTCTGTGTTTTAAAGTAAAACATATTAAGTATACAACATGGGATGTAACTAACACCACAATGAATGAAAATACATTCCCTTATCTATTCAAAAATCTGGGAGGTTATCAAGTAAAGGGTTTTAAAAGAACAGATGGTGAAAATGACACATAAAATGTCATAACATTAAGCTTAGAGAATGAATTTTTGTTTTAAAAGGTTAATTGTGTTTGTCTATTTAATAAGACTTCCTCCTGAATTCTGTCTTTTACTTAATAAAGTCCTCAAGTAATCAAGAATTTTATAATTGGGTAAAGAAGACATGGAACAGAAAGAGATTTAAAATGTAAAAGTTCAATCAAGTTAAACAAATAATGGTACTTCAGAGACACATAGTGAGTAAGGGGAAGCGAATGGATAGAGGAAGACCTATGATCAGTGACTTAAAAAACCCTAAAAACGAGGTATGACTTAGGTACTAAATTGCGTATATTTTTTAACATTTATGATGGTAAAACATTACATAAATAAGTATTTTTTGGGGGGGGAGGTGGAGAAGGAGCGAGGGGGTGCTGAGGGGTAGCAGGGGGAGTGGGGGGCAATTTAGCAATATTTCTTGCAACAGTTGTCATATGGCAAGTAGCTGTGGAAAAATTTACCAGGACTTTCTGATAAGACTAATGTCTGAAAATAGTCAAAATTCTTACTTCATGACAACGGTCTGTACTGGTGTTAAAACTTTTTTGCAAGGTTCTTAATATTGCGTTATTATCATCAACATCATCTGGATCATCAATGTTTGCATGAAAAACTTCCTTTTCAATTGTCTCAGTAATTTTTTTAACTTTCTCCTCGGAATACTTTTTTTGACTTAATTTTGCTTTTTTAAGTAGGCGATGATCCCAAGAAACGTAATCCTTTATTTAAATGATCAACACTGTCATTCAATAATTTTTGGTTTTCACCTTAAGATGTCGAAGTTCCATTAGGACTGAATCGTCCTTCAGATACTTCGTTTGATGACTCTAGTTCATCTTCCTACAGTAAAGAATGAAACATGGTTATGAGCGTCAAAAACTAATAAAAAATAAGTTTACTCTATTAATCTCATGTCGTATAATTAATACCGTTTTAACTTTAGCTGTATCTTCTTTTTTTTAATTATTCTTTTAAATGCGCAGACGACAGGAATCGCAAATTTTTTGTTGAGAAGCCTCAGCAGTTATTCGTACGTTAAGTTGACGTAGTTGACCTGTAGTAACTTTTCACAATCGCAACGCTTTATTTGAGTGACCTCCCAAATAGAAAAAGTAAGAAAATCTGTCAGTGCGAACGTTAGAGCTTATTGTTTTAGGCATCGGTCTGGTATTCAACTTTTCATGCGAGCGCGCGTGCACGTGTGTGTCATTCAAAATAATCGAAATGACTCGTCGCTTTCCTAAAATACACACTTTAAAGATAGTTTCGTAACCTATGAATTTAAGCACGTGAGTCCAGACGAGACAACCAATCCCAAGCAGTTTTCACAAAAGTTTTTATCAACTTCTAAACAGAAATCAGAAGAACTATTAATTACAAAAAGTAATAATAAAACAATTCTTATAACAGCTTTCAAATAAAATTTCTAACGCTTTCACAAAGAAAAAAGGTTGTAACTCTAAGAATGTACTACATATACTGAAAGTTGCAGGCCAGCATGCCAGCCAAGGTGACCAGTATATTTGAGCACGTGTTTCCATCTGTAGTTTATTCGTCATCAAAATCCACCAAATTCAAAAGTAGAAACCAATAATTAAACGACAAAATAGACTAATAGTTTGAGAACCATTAATATTATTTAGAAAAATGATGTAGGGTTAGAAGGATAGGCATGCAGAGGTGCCCACACACCGATACGACGTGCCATGCTACATAAATGAATGTATTTCTCCCAGTGATAATAATTTCTCCATTAATTAAAAACATGTTTTTATAGAAAATTCAATGTAAAATACGATGGCTGGATTAAATGACTGTTAAGTTTTGGGGACAATAGTTAAAAATCGATTTCAACATTTTAATTGTTAATATCAATATGATAGTGCTTCTAAATTTTGTTGTGAATATTTTTTTCTTAAAATTCACTTTATTATCTTTAAAATGAATTTTAAATCCAGAGTTTGATTTTAAGTGAGACGTTTTGTTATGAATTTTGATGATTACTTATGTAAAACCCTACTTATACTTTTATTATCTTTAAAATGAAAAAAAATGTATTCTAGCTTAAAAAGAACGAGAGTTATGAGTGGTTGAAAATAAGTCTTTAAGGCAGAAATCACGAAACTCTCAAACTTTTAACCCTTTCTGAAAAATAAAAATCCTCGAATAGGTATACTTTTTTTCGATAAAGAGCTTTTAAAAAAATCTTTTAAAAAAAGCAAATAAAAAATGGGATGGTCAGAAAGATGTTTAGTTTGTAAAAGAGTTACCCATATGTATAAGATCTCACACGTTTACCTTAATGTACAAAATCCCGAGGCACTTATGAAAACGTCAGCATATGTTAAAGTAGTGAAAACGTGCAAAAAAAAGGAAGCAAGTCAAAAATGTTTGGATTTCTCTTACAGAAGAATTAAAAAGCGAATATCTCAATGAAAACGATAATGTACAGTTTGCTAAGGAATATTTTGAAGAGATAATAGATACAAACATGCCGTCTACTACTGATTCAGAGCAATCATTAAATTAACTATTAAAAAAGCAATGGATAATTAAAGAAGAAAAATCTGAAGAACAAAACCTGGAAAAAGTAGCCGTAGAACTCACCACTCAACAATTCGATGGGAAAAGCTCGAATGCTGTTCAGTGGATAACTTGCTTTGACAAAGAATATAAACGGCTTCAAATTAATTCGAATGAGAAAAAAATTAGAATACTAAGATTATTCATAAACAAGAGTGCCATAGATTGGTACACCTATACATTGCTTAAGCTTACAGTCGAATCAAAATGAAAAAATTAGAAAGATAGTTTTCGTTCTACGTTCGCTAGTAAAGGCTGAGGCCCAATAAGATACGCAATGCAGTTTAGATAAATAGGTTCATTACTTGAATACTCTATAAAAAAAAAAACTTTTACTGCAGGTAAATAAAATTATTTACAATAGAACACTCATTGACCTAATGTCTACGAGCCAGCCGAATTATATATATGACAGAATAGATAGAGAAAAATTAAAAAAAAAACAGAAGACCTTCACAATGAAATAGGAAAGTTGGAACATCTAGTGAAGAAAAAATTTGAAAAAAATAAAACTAAACCATACACCAAAGAAAAAGTTAAGTTATATATGTAGTAATGGATAAAAAGAAATGCGATACCACCCAGATTCTGAGTCCTGGTTCAAAGACCAAGACAACAAAGATAATAATATTAAGTAAGTAAATAATCTAGCATTGCAGGTAGAACTAAGCAATAATGATCCAAAAAACTAATAGTCCCACGACTAACTGAACTTAAAGTCAAAACTAAACGATACTTTGTTAGTCAATGTGGTATGACCCATGATCAAATATATCTCTCATAAATTCTTAATTAATAGAATTAAAATGTAATAAAAGCTAAACAGAAAAAATTGCTTTAGAATAGTTAATAGTGTGGCTACAACAGACAAAATAATAACAGTAAAAGCAAAAATATTGAATGTAGGAGATTTCATAAATAAGTTCATAATCAATAATGATACTTTTAAAAATGATATTCTAATAGGACAAGATTGCATAAAGAAATGCAGATTTATATAAAATGACAAATAAGAGATCGATCAAAAAAGTTCTGAATCTAATAAACTAACGTATTGTAACGTCGGCGCGACGTGCTATTCGAGTTTCAGCTTTCGCTTAGTAACTTGGGACACACGCTGGGCACGTAAATAGGACACGGGGATAAAGAGGTAGTTCTAATTAACGACATGGTATTAGCAAAGGGGCTACGACTGTTTCACCTGACTAGAACCGACTGCTGTGCAATATTCCGATGCACTTGCTCGTGGCTCGTTTAAGGTTAGTTGACTTTATCCGAAGCGGCTTAAGGTAAATGTCCCTATTCGTTGAATATGTCCCAATTGATGGAATATGAATATTTATGTGTTTGTCATACAACTTATAGCCCAGTAGCTGAAGCATCAAAAAATAGCCAATAAGAAACAAATCGGAGATAGCGTCCAAACATTGCAGATCGCTTCGTATTATGGTCTGTAAACATAGGAAAATAGTTTTGTCCAACCAAACCACGGGCTTTAATTGTTATTAAACAATTAGTAAAAATTTACCATTTTTTTTCTTAGTTTTTCTCATATAACTTTTTTTGTGGCTGTCGGATTGCAAAAATAGCTAAAGATATTTTGTTCGTTATTTAATTATCTACCGATCTGTGTAGGTTAGATCATTGGAAGACTTTTTTTCGCGAAGTTATATTGCAAAAAAGTGCAAAAATCGTCGTTATAAATTGTCATTTTGAAACATCCATAACTTTTATAATGTTTGATGAAAATGCTTCAAAATTTGGTATTCGATAGCTCTTATAGAGATCTTAAGCCATGCTCAAGGCTTTTCTTGTATTATGAAAAATAACGTAAATAAACTATAATTAATTAAAAAATTCATTTGATTGTCCTGATCGTTAAAATTGAGCTAGACTGAAACTTTAAAATGGATTTTATTCAGAATACAAAGGACTTCAATATTGTAAAAAAAAATTTTTTTTTCAATTTTTACCCCGATTTTTTAAAAAATTTAATTTGGCAATATCAACAAATTAACATTACTCGATCATTTTTTATTGTGGAGAAGTAGAACTAGTCCCATCTAATAGTGTATATTTTTACACAAATTTACAAAAAAAAATTTTTACGATACGATGTTTTTAACTATAGTTATTAACAATTTAGTGTTTTTTGCAATTGTTTAATTTCTATCGGTTTTTTCGATTTGAAAAAAATATTATAGTATCTACATAGCATCTGTTGTTGTAATATATGACTTACAGATTTTTTAACAAATAATTGACAGATAGAAAAAATTACTTATTTATACAGTTTTACATGGGATAACGGCCTGTGTACGGCGGGTTGCATGTTTCAGGCGCTTCCATACCAGTTCGAAAAATCATATTATTTGATGTTTTACTTTTATTATTGTTTTGTAATAACTAAAAATACATAAACATACATTTTTATGCAAAATTAATTATGTGAATGCAAGAAAATTCGATGTACATGATATTTGTTGCATAAATTTTTTATAAAATACTATGTCTTATATTTTACGTTTTTTTGTTACTGGTGTGTGATCACTATCACTCTCAGTGTCATCTTCTATTTCGGCGAACAAGATCTCATCAGAATCGTCTTCTAATACTAGTTCACTCATCTGGATTTGAATTTGCTCATGCTCTACGTGCTTAGCCGTGTGTAAATACTGTGAAGGTAAAAATTGTGCTAACATGGAAGACAGAATAGTGTCTCTTAGTGAGGATGAAGATGATAACAACATATACAGTACTTAGAACGTAGAACATGAGCAAATTCAAATCCAGATAAGTGAATTAGTATAAGAAGACGATTCTGATGACATCTTGTTCGCCAAAATAGAAGATGACACCGAGATGGATAGTGATCACACACCAGTAACAAAAAAAACGTAAAATATAAGAAATAGTATTTTATAAAAAATTTATGCAACAAATATCATGTACATCGTATTTTCTTGCATTCACATAATAAATTTTGTATGAAAATGTATGTTTATGTATTTTTAGTTATAACAAAACAATAATAAAAGTGAAAGATCAAATAATATGATTTTTCGAACTGGTATGGAAACACCTGAAACATGCAACCCGCAGTTCACCAGCCGTTATCGCACGTAAAACTGCATAAATAAGTAATTTTTTCTAACTGTCAATTATTTGTTAAAAAATCTGTAAGTCATACATTACAACAACAGATGCTATGTAGATACTATGATATTCTTTTCAAATCGAAAAAACCTATAGAAATTAAACAATAGCAAAAAACACTAAATTGTTAATAACTATAGTTAAAAACATCGTATCGTAAAAATTTTTTTTGTAAATTTGTGTAAAAATATACACTATTAGATAGAACTAGTTCTATTTTTTCACAATAAAAAATGATCGAGTAATGTTAATTTGTTGATATTGCAAAATTAAATTTTTAAAAAAATCGGGGTAAAAATTGAAAAAAAAAATTTTTCTTACAATATTGAAGTCCTTTGTATTCTGAATAAAATCCATTTTAAAGTTTCAGTCTAGCTCAATTTTAACGATCAGGACAATCAAATGAATTTTTTTGTTAATTATAGTTTATTTACGTTATTTTTCATAATACAAGAAAAGCCTTAAGCATGGCTTAAGATCTTTATACGAGCTATTGAATACTAAATTTTGAAGCCTTTTTATCAAACATTATAAAAGTTATGGATGTTTCAAAATGACAATTTATAACGACGATTTTTGCACTTTTTTGCAATATAACTTTGCGAAAAAAAGTCTTCCAATGATCTAACCTACACAGCTCGGTAGATAATTAAATAACGAACAAAATATCTTCTGCTATTTTGGCAATCCGACAGCTACAAAAAAAGTTATATGAGAAATACTAAGAAAAAAAATGGTAAATTTTTACTAATTGTTTAATAACAATTAAAGCCCGTGGTTTGGTTGGACAAAACTATTTTCCTATGTTTACAGACCATAATACGAAGCGATCTGCAATGTTTGGACGCTATCTCCGATTTGTTCCTTATTGATTGCTTCAGCTACTGGGCTATTACTTGAAAAAAAAACTGTGGCAGTTATATATTTTATGTATTTTTGTGAATTCACGAGAAAAGTTTCATTTTACATACAATAAATAAGCAATTTTTAAAATAATTCTATAAATAGGGACAATAACCTATCTTTTGAATTGTACGTATTATGGTACCAATTTTTAATAAGGAATTTATACACTTCTAGTAAACAAATATAAACGATGTTATTATTTTTATTAAATAAAACAGTGTTATGCAAGTAAAAAAAATTTACTTGTCTTGAAATATTATACGAAATTTACGTTTTTCGAAAAGTTTCATAAATTGAGACATAATACAAAACAATAGGTACAACTTTTCACAATTATGTACATTTTTGGTTTTATAATTTTTTTATAAAATGAAGTATTTTAAAAATTAAGAACCATATTTAAAAACTATAATAACAATGGTAAATTTATAGCACACTAGCTAACACAAAAATTTTGACTGTTACAGCTCACAGTTCAGAAAAAAAAATGATAAAAGTAAGAATGATGAAATTTATGGTCATAATAGGTACATTTACCTTATTGATGGGTATCCCATTCACGATCTAGATAATACCGGCACCATTACAGGAAAAAGTATTGTTTCTAGAGGTTACGTGGGGATAAATGGTAATTAGACTCGCAACCTGACTCGGATATACTAATACCATCGCAAGTACTGATTTTCGCTTTAATCCCGTCAGTTTTTGCTCCGATGGTACCACTACCGAAGCAGATAATGGTGTGCGCATAAAACAAACTTAATAATTCCCGATGATCCATGGGTACCAATACCGTGGTGGATAGTGGTGTGCCCGTAAAACAAACTAAAAAATTCCCGATAATCCACGGGTACTAATACCGTGGCGGATAATAGTGTGCGCGTAAAACAAACTTAATAATTTCCGATGATCCATGGGTACCAATACAGTGGTGAAGAATGGTGTGCGCATAAAACAAACTTGAAAATTCCCGATGATCCACGGGCACCAATACCTTGACGAACAATAGTGTGCGCGTAAAACAAACTTACTTATGGACCCGGCAGAAAAAGAGTAAAAACGGGAAAAGAGGGAATACATAAAATTTGTCATATTAACCTTAACACTTACTTTAATTTAAAAATAAAACAGAAGTACACGGCAAACCAGTGCGAGCCTAGGCGAGTGAAGTATTTAAAATATTACGCGCTCGTGGAGGATTGAGTAATAGTAGAGGTGGACTCTAACTATTTAGTCGACCGTTCGAAGCTGAAAAACAAAATCAACTGCCTTTTACGGGGCCTCCAGGCCTTTTTATAAGGAGTAGCGGACCTCAATCACGCGCTGGTTTGATAACAACGCAGGAGAGCTTGCCGGGGTAAAATCTTGCAAAAATGACAATAGCCGAAGATCCAATTATCTAGAACTGCTCTAGTTTAGCCACTCAAAAATTGGCACTTCCCACATCCAGCTCACTCTTCTCTTTGCGTTAAAAGAAGGAAAGGAGATTCACTTACTCATGCCCTTCCTTTTCCTTTTACGTACAAATCTGACAGGATTTCAATATAACTTAACATTATTATTAAGACAGAATATTATTATTATTTACTAATGCTAAACAACGGTTGTTTTTTCAACTGAATTCGTTGCAAAAAGAGCAGTAAAAATTGCTTAACGATTCAATTAATGCTCGGGTAAATAAATGATTGGTGTGTTACGATTTATTAATTAATACTACTACTTAAACGCCAAAACGGTGACTACTGCTGTAATAACTTATAATTATAATATTAGTGGTGGTGGTTATAACAATAATAATAATTCTAACTGTCAATTATTTGTTAAAAAATCTGTAAGTCATACATTACAACAACAGATGCTATGTAGATACTATGATATTCTTTNATAATAATCATAATAATTATAGTAATAATAATAAGAATAGCAGTTGTTGAAATAATAATGAGAATAATAGTGCATTGCCTGACACAAGTTAACATAATTAGGTTTACCGGTAGTTTTCAATATTTGTAATGTTGCAAAAATAATGCGGGATTTTGGTAGAATTTTAGTCAACATGTTTTTCTGCTGCTAGTCGTTGGGGAGGGGGTCGTTTCTTGGTACCCTAGGGAATCAGAGACTCTTTACCCCTATTGGAGGCAGGTCTACAGACTCTCTCTCTCTCTCTCTCTCTCTCTCTCAACATCTCCGATTCAAGAAAAGGGGAAGAGTTAACTTTCCGTTTTTCTTTACATTTGGGAAAAAGTGTTAGCAACTAACAAGATTACACACTAGACTTTTGCAGTATGTTTATGAAATTATTAATGGGATGCAAAAAGGGTTACTCGGTAAATCATGAGCTTGCGAGCTTCAATGGTAAAAATTGGGTAATCCCTTGAAAGTTAATAATGTTGTTCACCAGGCTTGTCATAGTTATTATGTAATGTAGTTTTTTGCTAATGGTGTAGTGAGTACTGGATATTTGTTACGGTTCTGGCATTTACTAATATTTTCGCTTATTTATATGTATTACGTCTAAGTTATCTTACTATTTAACTTTATGTTATTTGATCCTAATCTAAAACTATATTTGCCTTTAATATTTGAGTTTAACTGTTCTCAGTTAAACTTTTACATCGACGGTTGTTGAAAACCATTTTGTTTTTCATTTCTGGTCAGCATAAGCCAGCGTGCATGCACATAAATCATCATTGTACTGCAGTTACGAGTAACTTGCAGGTGATTCACCTTTTTATAATAAACAAATTTAAAAATACATTTGCAAAAGATAAGTATAATGTAGGTAGAGTAAAGGGTTATGAGGCCAGGATTGACCTTATAATGGATAAATATTGTAGTAAACGACCTTATTGGTGCCCAATTGAAGATAAAAAAATAGAGGGAGAAATTGCAGAGCTACTAAAAATAAACTTTGTAGAGTAATCATATAGCCCTTGTGCTACCCCAGTAACATTAGCATACAAAAAAAATATTTAAAAAATCAAGATTATGCATAGATTTTAGAGACTTAAATAAATTCATAGTTCCTTAATCGCAACTGCTCCCACTAATCAATGATATCGTATCAAAAATAAGAAACTCTAAATGTTTTTCAAAATTAGATATAAGCTCTGCCTTATGGTCTATACCCCCACGAATAGAAAATATAAGAAAAACAGGCTTAGTAACTAAAAAATTTTACTTTCAACGGATTTATTCACTATTTGGATTGAAAAGATCACTAGCAATTTTTTAAAGAATCCTAAGTAGCATAATGAGAAAGTACGACTTATCAGAAGTTACATTAAATTATATAGGTGACATATTCATATTTTCAAAATCGTTTGAAGAACATATGAATCATATGTCACAATTATTAGAAGCAAGAATGATTGAAGGATTTGGATTAAAACTTTCTAAATGTACATTTTCATTGGACTCATTGCAATACCTAAGACACATTATAAAATAAAATTTGATTGTTCTAATAAAAGATAACTTAGTTTCCATAAAAAATTTTCCAGTGCCAAAAAACCGATAAAGCGTCTGACAGTTTTTAAAGGGAATTAATTTTTACAATATATATGTTCCAAAAATTTTCCTTGTCTTAGAAAAAATCAGAAATTTATTTGGTCTGAAGATTGTCAAGAAGTATTTAAAAACACGAAAAATATCCTCTAGACACAGCTGATCATAGCTATATTCGACCTGATCGCATTAATGTATTGTAACATGTCATGCCTCGCTCACTTACCTATAAGTAGCAAGGCATGGCATGTAGGTATTTAATTACAGGACTAAAGGAATAAGACAAGTAGCTGGCACTTGAATGTGGATTAATAAAAGACACCAATGTTTTAACATATAGTTGCTATCTATATTTTGAAACAACTCAATGCAATCACTACATAAAGAGTTGCACTGCCTAACTATCCGACTTCCCCTAATTTAATACATCCGTAGCCCTACTAGTACAGGTTCCGCAGTTGCTGCTTGGCACAATGCTTATACAGTAGGGGCAAGATTAGTCCAGGCGCTAGGAGGGGTTGAGCATACAATCTTAGGTCCCCTCAAGTACCTAACGTATTTATATGTTTTCGGGGTCGCTGATTCTGAATTTTAAGGGTACCAGGCCCAATTCTGGTCCCATTTCGAGCTAGGGCCCATTTTTGGCCCAAAATCGCTGTTTTTCGACTATTCACGGCAAAATTTTTAATTTATGCCTTTAAAAAATTTTTTATATCAATAAAATGTTTTGTAAAATAGTTTTGTTATTTCTTACTTTTTTCCCCGCGAAAAAAACCGTACTAATAGGCCTTCTATATAACTTAACATTATTATTAAGACAGAATATTATTATTATTTACTAATGCTAAACAACGGTTGTTTTTTCAACTGAATTCGTTGCAAAAAGAGCAGTAAAAATTGCTTAACGATTCAATTAATGCTCGGGTAAATAAATGATTGGTGTGTTACGATTTATTAATTAATACTACTACTTAAACGCCAAAACGGTGACTACTGCTGTAATAACTTATAATTATAATATTAGTGGTGGTGGTTATAACAANAGAAAAAACTTTATTTATTGTTGAAAAAGTAAATAAAAAACGCGAACAATTTTTTCACCCAATTAAAATATAAAATTTAACATACTCAGACAACAATTTGTTTCGAAACAAAAGTCTTTCAATGATCCAACAAAATAAAATGGCTCATAAAATAGTAGAGTTTGCAAAAGAGCGAAATTTTAGTTTACGTCGATTATTTACGTTCGAGTTAATACCAAATAATTATTTGTTTACTAAAAGTGGTAGTATAAAAAAAGAAAAAAACAAAAGCGATCTTACAAAGGCATTAGAGGCAGAGGCAGAAATTGAATTTATTGCGAATATCCATGACCTTACAAGTTTTACCGTATTTGTAGATGTTATGCTTGTATGTCGAACATTACAATGGAAAAATATGAGAACGTTTAAAGATTTTTCAGTTGCTTTTTGCAATTCTATCTCTTTACATTAAAAAAAAAGAGTCCATCGAATCGACTTTATTTTTGACTCGTATTTTGAAAATTCTGTAAAATTTGAAGAGAGATTACAAAGTTATAAGAATGAAACGATAGACGTGCATAGTATTAATGAAAATGTACCTATGCCAAAACAAGAAAATTTATTTTGGGGATCTAACAAAAACAAAAAATTATTACAAGACTNTATAAGAATGAAACGATAGACGTGCATAGTATTAATGAAAATGTACCTATGCCAAAACAAGAAAATTTATTTTGGGGATCTAACAAAAACAAAAAATTATTACAAGACTTTCTCCGGAAATACGTATTAGAGAACAGTACGGAATATTGGCCAGGAATAGAAATAATATGTAGTGCAACAGATGAGAAACCTTGTGAAATTAATATTCCGTACGACTCCAATAAATTACAATCATTACAAAGATATGATGTCGAAGAAGCTGATTTTAAAATTATTTTTCATGTATACCAAACATGCGCAAACGGAAATCGCAAAATATTAGTTTTATCATCAGATACAGATGTGGTTGTTCTATTGTTATACTATTGGACGAAATTCGACGAGAAAGGTTTGCAGGTAAAAATATTTTCATTTTTAAAATTTTTCATTTTTTGTTATACTTACACTCTACACGTATAAATACATGTTTATGTTAAGAACTTGATATTCGTGTGGGTGCCGCTGCGAAAAAAAGATTCTTACCCCTTCATACTTGGGCTAAAAAAGTCGGATATGAATTGTGCTCGGTACTTCCAGCTTTGCATCATCTCACTAGTGCAGATTATACCAGCAAAGTTGGCACCAAATATGGTGCTTCACAAGCGCACCCTGAAATGTTTCTCACCACTTTTGCTCAAGGTTTTTTATTATTTACGTATTTAAACAATGGATTTAAATTTAAGAACTATGTTGTATTTTAAAATGATCTTAAAATTTTTTTTGTAGGTGTATCTGATTTGGAAATAAATTTATCCGTCTATAAAGCTGAACAATATCTTTTACAAGTTATTAAAAAGAAAAATGTATGTGCAACGTTTGACGATTTTAGATATTGGATGTATTACTTTACTAATTTAGTTTCTATTCATGAACTCCCACCAACAAGTCAATCGATAAGACCGCATATTTAGAGAGCTCTGTATGTAACATACTCTACGAACGTAAATAATTGACGTTAACTAAAATTTCACTCTTTTGCTAATTCTATTATTTTCTCAGCCATTTTATTTTGTTTGATCTTCGAAAGACTTTCGTTTCGAAACAAATTTTTGTCTGAGTATCTTAAATTTTATATTTTAATTGNGTAAAAAATTCTCTACAAAACAATGCCCTTGTAGATCAGCTGGAATTTCTTGTATTTCATTTTGTGTATGTAAATTAACAAATACTTGTAAAAATATATTTGAGATAGTTTAACTATTTACATTTTCTTAAATTAATAAATATGTTAGAAGCTTTAAATTTTTAATATAATTCGACGGCCTAGACTAAGAAAAGCTTAATTTAAAAGGTCCTGTTTAAAATAAGACTGAAAAATATGAGTTAAGCTTTTCTTCACCTGGGTCGTTATCTGAGTAACATAACTACTATATACCAACACTTATATTGATTTTTTTGCTTTATAGCCTAAATATTAATTCGACAAATAATTTATACATATCAAAACTATTTCAAAAAAAATTTTATTCATGTAAACATAATATTGAAAAGGCAAAAATTAAAAATTTTGCTGTGAATAGTCGAAAAACAGCGATTTTGGGCCAAAAATGGGCCCTAGCTCGAAATGGGACCAGAATTGGGCCTGGTACCCTCAAAATTCAGAATCAGCGACCCCGAAAACATAAAAATACGTTAGGTACTTGAGGGGATCTAAAATTGCATGCTCAAACCCTCCTATCGCCAGGACGAGGAAGTAGGCCTACCGTTTTACCGCTGCAGATGTATATTGTCACCTCCGAATAACACGTCATGATGGCAAGTAGACAAAAGCAAGAGCAATCCTCCTGCCAGCTTGCCGATACATGCTGCCTCGGTACCCTGGCTACGTGCATGTGTTGGTACACACACATACCAACTTTTGCACACGGTTGAGAGTTGGCTGTGCTGACCATAGTAGGGATAGGTGCAGGTACATGTGCTTTAGATAAGGGAGGGTTAGTACGTATTGTACCGCCTCTCCTCTTGTCTGCTACTGCTGAACATATACTTTTACTTTGATGCCGATTGACCACGTCAATACATATATATATATATATATTCGCCCCCAGCGCGCTTCGCGCACCAACCACCAGCGTAAAAAGTTAAAAGTTTAATCTTTAATCACTTGAAATTTATTTGTTTTACTTTTATAACATTCTTCTTTAATATTGAAAAACCGCAAATGTAATAATTTAAGGTGGTTTACCAGTAATCTAAAAAATCTCACGAACTTGATAAAATTTTGAGAGGTTGTTGTTGTTTCAAAGTACTTACTCTCAAAATTTCATGCCCCTTTAGCATGTCAAATTTGGCGAAAAACTGTTGGAAAATCGTACTTACCGGCTGGTTGAGAATATAAAGGTCATAAATTCCTACCGAATCTATATAAATATAACTCTAATTACACTCACGGCAGTTAAAAAAAAAATAACAGATTTGTAGCCAAGATCACGAGATTTTTCAGTTATTCAGATATTTAACGGGGAAGGTAAACTGTTCATGGTTTTATTGTGAATATAGACACCATTTATGGATATACAGCTGAGGCTATTACATATAGCAGATGTTGTACATAGCCTGATGCGCACTGCAGTGAGAGAGAGAGCACGCGGCTGTGATACTACTTCTGTGAACAAACCTGCTGGTTAACCACTGTAATTTGTTTCAGTATTCTTTACTTAGTATAAAAACGAATATTTGAAAATTTTATGTACATATAATATTTTCATTGACACATTCAATGAAATATTATAAAATCTGCTCATGGAATTATTTTTTTCAAAAAACACTTTTATCAAAATTCTTAAATAACACAAATAATTTTATATCACCATTGACGAATTTATAAATATTTAATGAAATCTTAACATAAAAATTTTACTTACTTCTTTATGGTATGTCTGTCACAAGGGAAAAGTTTGTCTTAGTCCGTAGAGTTAATATAATTAAGAATAAAAGGAACTTTTACTTTATAATGATAATTTCAGAATACTTGCTAGGTACTACAATAATGTGTGCAGTTTTGCATCTTTGATAAGTAGAGAAATAGAACGGAAAGGAAAAGGTATGTTCAACATTGAACTTTAAGGACAAATTTTCTATGTTGTGTAAAACACGTTGAATTCGGATCTTAATGAAAAACCAAAAAATAGTCAACTCCATATACATAATGATAATGAAATTGCATCTAAGGTTAAAATCTAAAAATATCAGTAAGATTCGTAAAAAAAAATTCTATGAAATAAATAGTTACGCTGACACTAGATGTGTAGGTCCAATTGAAGCAGCTTGGAGATTGCAAGTAAAAATTTAGAAAAGAAGAAAAAACGTTATAAAAAATACTGCAATAAGTAGATGAAATTCTGTATCTTCAAAAGATTATAAAAGATTTTTTTTTAAAACTTGTATTATTAAATAAAGTAACTGGTTTCATATTGTTCAAAGATATAAGAATATATAAACAAAGAACATACGGAACTTTCAAAGATACTGCAATTGCAATGGGTCCAATAGACAGTGATAAAAAAGTTAATGAAATTCCTAAAGAAGCAGTTTCAGTTATGTTTCCATATCAATGAAGACAATTTTTTTCTTGGTTTTTAATTTTAGAAAACGTACAAGGTGATAAAATATCCAATGAATACAAAAAATTTTAAAAATGTTTTTATTTATGGACGCCAAAACAACTGTATTTCAAAAAACAAATAACGTTTTCTTTATAGATGGTCGGGAAGGGTCAGAAAAAACTTATTTATATGAGACATTATTTTTTTTTTATGTTTCAAAATACAAGTATTATGCCAATGGCATGGACTGGCATAGCATCAATTTTGTTTTCAAAGAAGGTGTCAAGTCATATAACTTTTAGACTTCCTTTAGATCACAATAATATAGAGAGTGCCTTTTTAGAATTTGAGTTGGATAAAAAAAAATTAAGACCAGTTGACCCAATTATTTAAAATAAGGCATCAATGATTCCAAAAAAAGCATTTAAAATAGTAGAAAGAACGTTAAGACATTCATGTAATACTAAAAAGTTTTTTGTATACAGTGTAAAAACTGTTTACAGTCTGTAACGATCGTCATAACAATATAGACCAAGCCTGATGAGGTTGGCGTTAACAACAACGAAACGTTGCTCAAACCAACATCCGACATTTTTGGAGTTTATTTATTTTAACTCCTTAATTACTGATCGTGTGCAAATGCACTGACCCACAAAAAATCCTGGAAACAACTAAGAGCAAAGCTTCATGTTTAAAAAACAACATAAAACTGAAAAATGTGTTCATGAAAAAATAATTCATTATTGTAAGAGGTGATTTTCTACAGATTCTTCTAGTAATAAGTAATGGTTATAAAAAAATTATTATCAAACAAACTATTAAATCTTTATGTCACTTTACTAATATAGTTTCTATTCACGAACTCCCACCAACAAGTCAATCGATAAGACTGCATATTTGGAGAGCTCTGTATGTAACATACTCTCAAATTAATTTGTTGTAATCTGATGTCAGGAAATTAGATCCTTCTAACTTTGGTTATCTTAATGAAAAAAATAATTTAGTACCAAAAAAAATAAATGTATTATACCCATCCGTTGAAAACTTACCACCAAAATGTAATTGTAAAAAATTCTCTACAAAACAATGCCCTTGTAGATCAGCTGGAATTTCTTGTATTTCATTTTGTGTATGTAAGTTAACAAATACTTGTAAAAATATATTTGAGATAGTTTAACTATTTACATTTTCTTAAATTAATAAATATGTTAGAAGCTTTAANATAATAAAATTCTTATAAAATTAACTGGAGGAGAAGGTATAGATATTGCAACTTAGAAAGGAGTTGATAAATCAGACGATAATTTTTATTTAAGTTTTATGGTGAAAATGTTAACAGTATTTGTGAAGGATTACTCCCTTACAAACTATGTCTAATAATTGGTGCAACAGTGATGTTACTCTGAAATTAAAGTATATCACATGCACTGTGTAATAGAACATGTTTAAGAATCACAAAATTATTACAGTCTAATGTAAAAGTAGAAATAATAACTCGAAAAAAAATTGGAAATAGAGTTTTCATTCCAAGAATAACCTTAGATACAGGAAACACCTCAACATTATCATCTATTTTTTATCGTCAACAATTTCCAATCGTTGTGGCATTTGCAATGGCAATAAACAAAATTCAAGGTCAAAGTTTTAATAACGTAGGTTTCTATTTAAAAAAACCCTTATTTTTTCGTGTTAAATTATATCTTACACCATCTTCAACGTAGCTACTTATACTCTCTTACTAATTTATAATGTAGTGTATTTTAGTCACACTAAATTTTTGTACCAAAAATCTTCTGAAGGGGGGCGATGTAAGAAAATTATCCTTAGTTTGTTTAAACTACGCGTGTTATTAGATCGGTAAGTTAGATCTCTCGGTTAACCGTTTAAATTGAGACGATTAAAACCTAACATATGTGGCAAATACGTATCAAGCAGAATGAGTGGTCAAGCTTTACTGAACACAACAAATTCATATAAATTTTTTGTTAAAGTAACTAAAAGAGATATACCGTAAATAATAACATAAAATGTTATTTCTTTGTTATTTACAGGTAGGATTGACAGCTAGATCAAGTGATTTATTGTACGTAAAATAAAATAGTAAAGATCGCTGTTATTCACAAAAAAACACTTTTTGTACCATTTACATGTAAGAAACGAAATTATACATACATATATATATATATGACCATANATATATATATATACTTTTTTTTTCATGTGAATTTATACCAACAAAAAAAAGGTAACGCCCTATCTTCCCCATACCCTCACGATCCCATAGAGGCTTTCGTGGCTCCCGCAACCCTCCATTGCCCCCGCAAAAACTTAGAACATTTTCAGAAAATGTTGTAATTATCCTGTTTTCTAACGCCCCCCAAACCTCCTATGGTCTCTTCTAAGAAATAAGGGGAAATTTTCTTTATTTTTCCGTAACATTTCCCGTACAACAAATGTGTAAGAACCCCTCACACACCGCTTCAATTTATAAGTCTCTTTAACAGCCTTTCCACAGCCCACCACATAAACTTAAAATTTCTTTGTAAAAATATTTTAAAGAAGGGTAAATATAGAGTAATTAACTCGTCTTATGACCCCTCACATTATCCCACATTAAAGAATAATTTTTTGCAAGATGACTACATGATAGTGTTAGAAGGGGCCAATATCCAGCCCCTTTTTTTAAATATTAGAGTTTTTCTGAGTTCCCTGTTATTCTTATATTTGTCTACACGTTATTTCTGTTATTCAATAACTTCAATTCGTGTTTTTTTTTGTTTCATCTATTTTTCTCTTAGTAAAAATAAAATTAAATTATAAATAAAACCTGTTTTAACCAAGTTGGTTTACTAGGTGTGAAGTCTCGATGGTAAATTAAATTATATTTCGTTTCAATCTTTCTATACTACATACTTATTTTTGTGGGTATGTCTACACCATCTCCCTTTCCCACATTCTTTTTTTAAAACAAGTTATTTGACTGTTTTTTGATGTCCACCATAAAATAACAAAACAAAATACAATTTTACATTGGATTAATTTTTTTTGTTGATTGAAGAACACCCTACTCTATTTCACCATAACTATACCTTTATCTTCGTTGTCACCTACCGTCTTCTGAAATTGTATGTTCTTATATATATATGAGATTGATATTTTGCGCTAGTAACTAAATTTTTCGTACATGCGCAACAGCAAGGAGTTGAGACGCTGCGACACTACTGTTGTATTGTATGATTGTCGTTTCATCCAGTTCCGCACGGTCAATCAGTCTGTTTACACGCACTCTCCACTTTGTATAACCTTTGGTTTGATTTTGTTTTTCTAGTTTAGCTTACGATTATATTTAAGATTGTAAAGATTAAAGATAGTAAATACTTAAGATAGTGTGAAATAAACGTATTCGTATTAAGAGTGACAGTGTTAAACTTTTTATTTCCTGAGACCATACCCATACATCTATACTACTAACAGGTTATGGATCTTAAATTGTAGTGTGGGTGTGTAATCAATAGAATTATCAGCTTTTTATTCTCTCTCCGTGTTCAAGCTCATCTCGCGTTTCTTTTTTTGTGCCTTCTTATTACGTGTTACCGTAATGGCGGAAGCAACCGGGAGCTCTTTGTCGGGTGACTAGCAGCGTGAATCAGAGAAAATTAGCAATCCTCCTACCCCGATTTCTTGTAATAAGAGTGAGGGTCAGCCCCAGAAGGTGGCAGAGCAGCTTCAAGGACATAAGAGTGCAGTGGCCGAATTGCCTCAAGAAGTGAACGGCTGCCCAACTCTCGAAGCCTTGGGCGGAGCAGTTACGATGGATGAACTCAAGAAGAAAATAAGCAGCAGTAAGTACTATATTGCCTTGAAATATGCGTATTTACATGAAGTGTCGCTATTTTTCCTCATGTTCGTTCATCGCACCCTTTGAAAAATTTGTGTTTTGTTTCAAGATGGCACAAGATAGTTTACTTAAGATTGCAATACTGAGGTTTTTTTTATTAGATAGTTTTCTTTGTTCGGAAATTCGTGGAGCTCAAGAGCCAGTACGTGTTTGTTTATACAAGCGGTAGGCCAGCATCGTGACAAAAGAGACGCGTTATTGCTAAACCAGTCAGTCATCGCCGAGGGCAATGCCTTGAGGCGAGGTGCGTGTTTCGGTAACGGCTTGCGTTCGGCCGAACTGAGGGTGCGTATCTTCTTATATTACAGCTGGTGGCGGGCGTAGAACAGTAAATGCTGTTAATCAGACATTTTCTTTCTCTTTCTAAGCCTGTCATATATGATGCTAATGCCATTTTTTCTCGGATTCATTTACACTCAATTTACATGTTACCCTTACGAAGAAATTATTAACTTTACACGCATGTGGATACATAAAAAAAATGCTTTTGTTTGTTTATTCCCCATTACTTTTAAATTAAAATGCCATAAATATAATAAACGATCCATACAAAAAGATTAAAGACAATCTAGGGGAACTCGAGCAGGTGGTCGTAACATGTCAAAATAACCTGGCCATGTTTTCCGTATACAATGAAGCTGTTGAATACATGGGTAATTTAAATTTAAGCTCTATTAATGTTGTGCCCTAACGTGCAGGAATCACGCTGTTGTAGTGGGTGGCCTTATATATGTTGCGCTCGCATGCTCAGGCTGTTCACTGTATCACATTTCATAATTGGCGCGCATTCATTGCATTCGTGTGTGCGCTCCAATTGTGTTCTTATTTTCCTGGGATGCAGTCTTATATAATGATCATCTATTTTTTTTTAAATATGGTCTGGGCATCATTATCAAGGCATGCTACACCTGTTTGATTTGACAGAAAAATGTGCTGGTCAGATTCGACTCATCCCCAAACAACAGCGTATTCCAAGTAAAGGCTATTAAGGTAGAAAGACAGATTTGATTGATACCTGGACTAAAGGTAAATTTAAAGATTTGAAAGATAGAAAGATAGATTTAATTGATAGCTTGACTAAAGATTAATTCAAAGATTTGAAAGGTAGAAAGATAGATTTGATTGGTAGCTTGTCTAAAGATAAAATTAAAGATTTAAAAGATAGAAAAGATAATCTAAAGACAAAGATAGAAAATTTGAACAAAGAAATGGCGTGCGCCAATGAACTCAAGATAAAACTAATGAAAAGAACCTCTCAAAACCCTCAGTGTCATTATTTCATAAGCTCATGAAACGAAATTCCAGGAGTTTCAAAGAAAGAAATTGAAGAAATGAAAAGATCAATTGAAGAAGAGTGATATTGACAGTGCTCTTGGATGTCAATGAGGTTTGAGGTCATCGCCTCACAACATAAAAAATCCATTGAAAAAGAAAGAGAGAAAAACAACAAAGCCCAAGAGGCACTTCAAATCGAGTTTGAGTAGCGTCTCCCTGCTCAACAAAACATAACAAAGAAACTTGAGCGAAACCCTGCCAGGAGTCGAATACACGAGGTAAATAAATTTACTACCTTCACCCCAGGTCCTAAACTAGGTAAACAATTGATCTACTTAAACTCCAACTTTATTAATAACTCACTAACAATCGGACGTAATACATCTTACGATAGCTCAAAGATAGAAGTCATTTATACAGATAGTTCAGGTTGTTTCAACTATTCCTTTACCAATGAAACCAAAGTGGGATTATTCTTAAAACAACTACAGGCAGAATTAAAAGTTAAAAAACGTCTTTACACAATTGACCCAAATTTAGAAGCAACCATAAATACCATTCAAGAAAAGATGGAGAGTAGTAAAGAAGAGGCTTTAAACGTAATACTAGGTAGATTGTCCCTAGATTACCAGAACAGAGTTTATCATGATACTGATCCATTTAATAATGATACAAAAAATTAAAGATATAAAAAGAAGTGATATAAAAATAAATGCGTATCAGATACATAACAAAACTCACTCCATTAAGTTTGACCCTAAAAAACAAAATGCTAAATTTGGCGAATTTTTTAATGGATCGATAAGAGATTTTGAACTCGTTAGTAAAACTCATAGTTTTCCGGAAGATGAAAAAAGAGATAGCTTTTATCACCCAATTATCAATGGAGTACCAGACGTAAAACTTGCAGACTTTAATAGATTGTTTGAAAGCGAGGATGGCTTATCTTACAAGTATTTACGACAATATATTTTAAAACAGAAAGCTGAAGGATTTCTCCCACGACCATTAGCTGGTGCAGGAGTAAGCTGAGGGGAAGCTGGAGCTGGATTAAGCTGAGGTGAGGTAGGTTCTCGATCCACTGCTACCGTGCCAAACGCAAATGCAGCCACAACCAGTGCCCTCTGTTATGAATGTAATAATGAAGGCCACTACTCGAGTGACTGCCCAAAGAAGGGACAA
Organism: Copidosoma floridanum; assembly: GCF_000648655.2. The sequence continues at coordinate 2,736,074 of NW_019384242.1, read as the reverse complement.
AATCTCAGGCGATGTTAAATCGTGCCAATGATTTGTCCAAAACTTAAGAGAATACATTGGCAGATGCAGAGGTAATTCAAATAAGTCTAACAATTAGAGTTTTAAACGTAATAATGGTGGTGGTAGCAATAGTAATAAAAACAATAATAATAAACATAGACAGAGTAATATACGAAAAGATGATAAGCAGCATGTGATAAATATCAACAAGAAAGCCAATGTTGATAACAAGAAACGAGTAAGAGAGGGTAAAAATAATATAGAATTGCCTAGATCTAATGCATGTAGTGGTTTGCTTGTTATCGACGACAAAACTCTGCTCTCTACTCTAGAGGAAACACTTGTAACAAAAACAAAGTCAAGTTTGTAGCAGACTCAGGTGCTACATAAAATTTTGCTAAATCTTAACTTTACTTCAAAAATTTTAAATATTGTAAAAGAAAATTTAGTAAATGCGCGACTAAATATTCCTCCGCAGATTTGAGAGCGGAGAGAGAAGGGTGCATTTCGGCTCATAATAACTAAAACAAGATAGTCCTGGATAAAATCATATGCACAGAAACGCTCGCTGGAAACTTGCTGTCGCTTCGATAGTTTGCTGAGAGAGGCGTGAGTATTTACTTAGATAATACAAAACTAGACATTTTCGACCCATGTCCTAACGAGACAATAATATCGGGCGTCTATAAGAGTCCTTACTGGATTGTGGAACTAGAGCAAGATTACCAAAGCACAGGTAGCAAATAGAAGTGCAAGGAAATTGTGGATTGTTTGATGACTAGAAATGCTTCTAGAGCAAAGACAAAGAAGATTCAGCAAGTCAGCACAACTGATAGGAGCTACTTTGGAACTTCAAACAATTTATCTGAAAGAGTTTGTTTAGATACGACTTCAGAAAAAGAGTTTGAGAAAACTGTTGAAGTTAGAAAAATTAATGATTTTAAAGAACTTATAATTGGTGAGATTCCAGAAGCTCAAAACTCTTTTACAAAAAAGTATAGAACATTTGAAAGAAATAATAGAGCCATGCTCTGGCATGTAAGATTCGGGCATGTGTCAGTGGAATATCTTAAGACATTGCAAAGAAAGTTTCTGGACATTAAGAATTAAATAAGGCCATGTTCGAGAACTTCATTGCAACATGCAAGGTGTGCAAAATCGCTAAGATTACAACATTGCTTTTTAACACCAATAGAAAGAGGGAATCTAAACCACTTGAGATAATTCACGCCAATACAATAGGACTGATTAGCCCAGCCACTGATCCTAAAGGGTAAAAATTTATAATTGTATACACAGATGACTACTCCAGATTAACGATGGCATACCCTGTGAAAGTGAAAAGTAAAGCAGGAAATTGTCTGGACAAATTTGTGACCAGTCCATGAAACTTACTGGGCTTTGATGCAAAGATGTGTTATTTAAAAATTGATTAAAGTACAGAGTTTACAGGAGGTCAAACAGTAGAAGTTCTCCAGAGATTAGGAGCTGAGCTTCAACTGGCCTGTCCAAACACTCCTTATCACAATGGTGTTTCAGAACGAATCAATCGCACATTGCACGACAAAGTGCGAGTCTACATGTATAACTCCGGGTTAAGGAAGAACATGTGGGATCTAGCTTTGGGTGCTGCAGTATACGCATATAATCGCACACCATACTGGTCCAACGAAATGACAGTCCCCTTAGAAAAGTTTACCCCTACTCTAAAGATAGATACAAATCAAATAAGATTTGGCTATGTGGCATTCATAAAGATAAAAAGAAACACTGGAACCAAATTCAGTCCCCAAGGCATACGAATTGTACTAGTTGGCTATAATACTACCGGTTACATTTTCTTAAGACCAGAGGACAGAAAATTTTATGAGAGTCACGATGTAAAGTTCTATGAAAAACTTGTGTTTGAAGATATTTGGGGAAAAGATATAATAGCAAACTAGAATAATTATAAGGTAGACATTAAACAAGTTGAATTGTTTGTTAACTTCGATAAAGATAGTTCTGAAGTATCATTAAAAACGGAGGGAGAACAAGGAGTCAAAAGAAAGCAAGGACAACCAAGGAACAATGAGAAACTTGTTTAAGAAAAATTCAGACAATCTGATGTTGTTAATGATACAAGTTTTGCAGGAGCCATTGACCCAAGTAAGTTGAAAAAACTACTTTAGTCTGAGGGTAATGTTAATTGTTTCATCAAAGTGGTTGAAGATGAAATTACTTACACCCTGATTAATAAATTAAACGAGGATCTCGCAAACTACAAAAAAGCTGTTGCAGACCCAGATCGAGATGAATGGCTTAGAGCAATTAACGAAGAACTGGAATCAATGCATAAAAATCAAGTATGGTAAATCGTAGATAGACCATAAATTCTGAAGTAGGCAGACCAAACATTATAGACTCCAGATAGACCCTAAAGAAGAAGATAGATAAAGATGAAAATACGAAGTTTAAAGCAAGATTAGTGATTCGTTGATTGAAGGGCAATAATTAATACGATTTACAAGAGACTTATACCCCTTTTTCAGGATTAGCTCTTGTGAGATCGGTAATATCAATAATGAATAAATTTAATCTGGAAGCTTGCCAACTTGACGTCAAGACAGCCTTCTTGATTGATTTAATCAAGGAAGACATAAATATGGAGATTCCTTAAGGTCTGCTTGATGAAGATAGACTTAGGAATGATAAAGTAAGTAAATTAGAAAAAGCCCTTCATGCGCTTAAGATCAACTTAAAAAGATGAAACGAGTGTTTTCGTATGGCTGCAATAAAATTAGGACTACGATCGCACATCAGTGAACCTTGCCTTTACACAGGAAGAGAAAAAGATGATTTTTTGATTATGATTCTGTAAGTCGATGACATGATGATAGCAAGTTATAGTGTAAGTAAACTAAAGGAAATTAAGATTGTTCTACAATCTGAGTTTGAGATCTTAATGAGATTGGCACCTTTCTAGGTATCAAAGTAGAAAGAAATAAAAAATACGAAACAACTACACCTTTACAGATACCATACATTGATAAGATGCTAGAATGATTTGAGTTTAACGATTCAAAACCACAAAGGACACCAATGGTGACAAATCAAGTTTTAAATCAGCAAAGAAAAGATAGAGTACAGTCTGAAGATGCTAGAAAGATGGAGACAACAAAAACAAAAGAAAATGTGCCATATTGAGAAACAGTTGGTAGCTTGCTGGATTTGGCCAATACGATCAGACCAGATATTTCATACTCTATAAATGTACTGAGTAGATACCAAATCTGCCCAACTGAAAATATGTGAAAAATGGTCAAGCGGGTATTTCAATATCTAAAGCACTCTAGGACTCTAGGACTAACTTACAGAGGCTTAAAAAATGGATTAAAAGCCTATTCAGATGTGAGTTTGGCAGACTGCAAAGGCTCAATTACAATGGGTGGATATCTCTTAAGGTTGCATGGAGATACAGTTGTTTAGATGACAAGAAAACGAAATTACGTTGTTATCTCAACCTGTGAAACAGAATATGTAGCAATGTGTAATGTAAGTTAGGAGTTAATTGGACTGGAACACTCTATAATTCTTATGCCATCTCGCACTTTGTTGCCTGGGGATCTTTGGTGTGATGATAAAGCCATTAGGGCAAGTGCCAAGATAGATGGTAGTAGAATATTAAGACACACGACTACGTTCAAAGCTCATTATGTTAAAGAATGTGTAACCAGAGGAAAAATAACTGCCAAATGGATTCCATCCAAGGAGCAACTGGCAGATATTTTTACAAAACCTCTACCGTTTGAGTTTGCATGAAAAACTAACAGAAAAGATTTTGAATGTGAATGAGTAATTAATTGCAATCATAGTAAATCTGGAATCTAAGATGGTAAAATTAATAAATTAAGAATAGATAAATAATGACTTACAAGGTAACAAAATTAGAGAAAACTGTAAAGACTCTCTTAATAATGTAATAACTAAAACATTATAAACAACATATTATGGCACAATACAAAACAAACAATGTCCTTTTAGGAAGTTAATCACACATAGGTTTTTTTGACAGATATTATTCAAGAATCAAAAGTATACTCAAAATACCATAAGAAATACCCAAAAAAAATTGCAGATTATTCAACTGTACTCTCTTTTACATGTTTAATTTTAAAAATCTGCAATTTAACATATAACATTATGAAGTAATCACTAAAAATTACATTTATAAGATTTGTATAACCCCCTTAATTTTTGTTTGTATGAAAGATAACTTTTAGATAAGCCTGTTTCATTTCCAAGTAGATCTGTATTTATTTATTTTTGTTTAATAACACACGAAAAAAGGAGTTAGGTATTCGTAAAAGCATGTATGTAAGCTGATCCATACAAGAAAATAATTTCTAGCGTTGCTGCATATATTTGCGCTCCTTCCACCTCTCTTAATTTTATAAAAGAAAAAAATGCAATAAAAATTAATTGTTGCAATTATACAGTACCAAAAAATTTTTTTGTGAATATGAAAATTATAAAAAAATGTGAAAACTGTATACATAATAAAAATGATAAGCAAATAAATGTTTATTCATACACATGAAAGCTGCTTTGCTAATATTTACTAATTTCTAAGTTTTTGAGAAAAAAGGGTACCAAAAAATGTATTTTATTGAATAAATTACTTATTTACAGAATGTATAGGTACACCAAAAGTCAATAAAAATTTACATTAGAAATATGTTACGAACTGTATGATCAAATAAAGTAATCGGTTTTTCTATGTCAGACTTCCTCATAGCAGCATGGGTACGTGGCTTGCCTAGTGAGTAAGAGGACAAGGGTTTGAATCTCTTTGGAAACTGTTTTTCATTTTTTTTTTTTTTTCTTTTTTTT
>NW_019384242.1:2700941-2730954 GCF_000648655.2 Copidosoma floridanum | reverse complement strand
GAGAAATAATTAAGAACGAGAAAAAATCCTCCCCGGGTGCGGATCGAACACACAACCTCCTGTTTACTAGACAGTTGCTCTACCACTTGAGCTACCGAGGAGCTGTGCATTCACTCGCACCGTAAGTTTAGATAAGTTCTCGTTCTCAATTCTTGAGTTGTCTTTCACCTAAGCTCGATATTGTAGGCATGTGACTCTAATGCTTGTTGGTAAATTAGAATTCAATACGTCTAATAGGTATACAAGCGAACGTCGATACACTTTAATCATTGTATCAATAGGCGCATATGCATAGATGGTGGTACTCTTCATACAAGCACTCTCTTTTACCATCCATACATGACCTTTCTCAATACATAAGATAAAGAAAATACTTAATAATACAAATCCACGTCATTTCTTTTTCAAGAAATTTTCCTTTGGAGAAATAATTGAGAACGAGAAAAAATCCTCCCCGGGTGTGGATCGAACACACAACCTCCTGTTTACTAGACAGTTGCTCTACCACTTGAGCTACCGAGGGGCTGTGCATTCACTCGCACCGTAAGCTTAGATAAGTTTTCGCTCTCAATTCTTAAGCTGTCTTTCACCTAAGCTCGATATTGTAGGCATGTGACTCTGATGCTTGTTAGTAAATTAGAATTCAATACGTTCAATAGGTATACAAGCAAACGTCGATACACTTTAATTATTGTATCAATAGGCGCATATGCATAGATGGCGGTACTCTTCATACAAGCACTCTCTATTACCATCCATACATGCCCTTTCTTAATACATAAGATAAAGAAAATACTTAATAATACAAATCCACATAATTTCTTTTTCAAGAAATTTTTCTTGGGAGAAATAATTAAGAACGAGAAAAATTTCTCCCTGGGTGCGGATCGAACACACAACCTCCTGTTTAGTAGACAGTTGCTCTACCACTTGAGCTACCGAGGAGCTGTGCATTCACTCGCACCGTATTAATGATTAAAGTGTATCAACGTTCGCTTGTGTACCTATTGGACGTATTGAATTCTAATTTACCAATAAGCATTAGAGTCACATGCCTACAATATCGAGCTTAGGTGAAAGACAGCTTCAGAATTGAAAACGAGAACTTATCTGAACTTACGGTGCGAGTTAATGCACAGCTCCTCGGTAGCTCAAGCGGTAGAGCAACTGTCTAGTAAACAGGAGGTTGTGTGTTCGATCCGCACCCGGGGAGGATTTTTTTTCGTTCATAATTATTTCTCCAAAGGAAAATTTCTTGAAAAAGAAATTATGTGGATTTGTGTTGTCAAGTATTTTCTATATCTTATATATTGAGAAAGGGCATGTATGGATGGTAATAGAGAGTGCTTGTATAAAAAGTACCGCCATCTATACATATGCGCCTATTGATACAATGATTAAAGTGTATCGACGTTCGCTTGTATACCTATTGGACGTATTGAATTCTAATTTACCAACAAGCATTAGAGTCACATGCCTAAAAAGAAATAAATTTAAAATGTGTACTATAGTAAGTGCGGGGCTTTGATGTGGCATTGTGTGGTATATAAGGGACCGGAAGTACGTCATGAGGAGTGGGGTAAAGGGGGAGAATGAAAGCAAAATCCACTTTTGTTACACTTTTTCTCCAGGTCACCAATCTGGAATTTGATTTACTCTGTAGGGCAGAATGCGCCTACAGAAGTATAACTTAAAAAAAAAGAAAAAATAAGTAGATTTAATAATTCAGGATGAGGATTCAATGATCTTAAAAAAAGCATTTGAAATAGTTAACAGAACTTTTGAGTGATTGATGTAATACAGACATACATTTTGAAAACATATTAATAATTTTTGGAGGAGGTTTTCCTCAAATTTTCACAGCTTTAAAAAAAGTACTAAAAGTAAGATTGTATCCAAAAGTATAAAATCGTCGTTTTTTTTGGTCATACCTTGATACCATAGAATAGGGTATTATTATTAGCTGTAATGATCTAGACTAACTATAACTATTGTTAGCAATCGGTGAAGAAAAATTAAAACCATTTAAAATTGATAAAACATGTTAGTTTGATGATGTTATGCTTGACAATTTTCAAAAAAAGTATAAATTACAATGTACTTACATAATATAAATTATATTATAATATAAATACATAATATAAATTACAAGTATAACTTACAATTACAATGAACTCAAATTATAATGTTCTTCTCCCTTCCCGTAATGAATAAACTCAAATTTCAAACAACAGAATTTTTCATTACTTACATAGATAAATAAACACTAACTATAGTATAAAGCATAAAACTTATATAGCGATTGTTGGGTCTGACGATGATACCTTAGTGATATATAAAGCCAAGTCGCAAAAACCGTTGTTATCTCTGTCCCCAAGAACTACTCAGTCGGTCGTGCTGGAATTTAGCATACTGATTCTTAGCACTACCTACATGGTTTTAGTATAGTGTTTGTAATAAAAAATTAATAACAATAGCAATAAATGAATTTAGAAGCTTACAAAAATATGCTAGGTTTTTAATTTAGTACAGTAGAACTCACTAGGTGGCGCAAAACTAAAATCAAAGCTACCTGCAACAAAACTAAGTGGATCTGGTTGTATAAAACCCCAAGCTTATTATTGAATACCAGAAACGTTTACCAGCATTGCATTATATATAATAGAGTTGTGAGTGTAGCAGCTGGACATCCTGGCTACCAATGACACTTTTCTACAACAGACAAGTGACTGACGTCAAATTTCATCGCGAATCTCGAAGTTTAACGAGTGCCACAAATAAAAGACGTTGTAAACGCCAACGTTTCTGGTGTAATACCAAGAGACGCCGAGCCAGAGCACAATCTACTTTAACGATGTGAGGTTAAGTGGCCATTCTTGCAACCGATCAGGTGCTACAAAACGGATTTTACTACAACAGCAAGTCTGGGAAAATAACCCTGAGGATTTTGGACAGCCACATCGGCTAAAAATTTAGTCAGCCTTCTCTTTAGTGATTTGTCCAAACAGCATACTCATGAAGGTATATTTTCCAGGCCCACGTCTCCGACCAACGGTGAGCTGTTTGTTATTTGGGGAACAGCCCGAAGACGAGATATTCTTTGGCCAGCGGTGTACCTTCCTTGATCATGGTCTTCATATGCAGAGACTCCTAAGATAAGAGTCAAGCTACCCACAGCTGGCTCTCCATCATCAAGTATAATGATATGAAGTGACTGGAAGTATCACCACTGGCCTTTTTTAGGACCATCATAAGTTTGCACGCTCCCTAAATAACCATAAATCTCATGGGTTTCTCTTAGGACCATCTGATGTTAAACTACTTGATTAAAAATATGTTTTTACTACCATTTTCAACAAAGATTCGTCCACTAAAAGACTATGTAAGGCTGGCCACTATTAAACTAAGCCAGTCATTCACTGGCAGACGTCACGAGCAGAGCCTTTTGTCTCGAAGCTGGGAACCCCGGCCACTGATGACGCTACGCTACCCTTTCGACTCTTAGCATTCAGCCAGTTATCACTGATATTCCCCAAGCTCTACGCTGGGTGAACTTAATAGTGAAGCTATGAAGGAAAAATAAGTTTGAGCAAACGGCACATTCTCCAACCGGCAAGAATCACGAACTTATCTCCCCACCTTAGATTACCACAACGATTGAGCTCTGCAAAAAAAGAAGGTGCTTTAGACATCAACGTAACACAAGGAGACGTTGAGAAAGAGCCCTACAACTAGTTTCAACGCTGCAGATGTTGTAGTTTTCCTCTCAATCAGTCTGATACTACAATAGCAAGCCATAGAACATCACTTTGAGGTATCCAGGCAGTCGCATGGTACTACTCAGTGACACTCCTTACAGCTTATTATTCGACCAAATAAACTACATGAATTTCAAACAAAAAAATTTTTAATAAGAAGATTAGTTGTTCCAAGAAAAGTCAAGAATAGATGTAAAAATTCTAACTAAAAACGTTTTCGATTATGTGTCAACCCACTACAGCGCTCCGTTTAGTGAGTCTCGGGCGAAGCCAAGACAGGGGGGGGGGGGGCACTAGTATTTACATAAATTTCTAAGTTGGAGTTTCAAACGATATTCTTGAAGATTTGCCACCTTATAAGCTGAATTTAAAAATTAAAGAGATCATAATGCTGATCAGAAATTAAACAACTGCTGACAGTTAAAGTAATAGCATAAGAGTACAAGTTTCAAAATCATTTAAATATAGCATTGCAGCTAAATTTATAACTGGTGAAAAAATTTAGAGAACAGTTTTTATTCCAAAGATAACTTCGAATACTAGAAATACATCTTTATAACCCTTTAATCTGTAGCAAATGCGATTCCTTTTAGTATTAGAACTTTCTGAATAATAAATAAAAATAGAAAATATTGTTTTGGAAGATTTTTTTTTTAATTGATAAAATTACATTCAGTAAGAAAATTTTACTAAATAATTTTATCTTGAAGTTTTGCTAACAACATTTTCAAGATGCAAATGCAAAATAAAAAATTTCCTTTACAAAGTAAAAATTTTATAACTTTTATTGAGTAGTTGATGATAAATTTTTGGTCAAGTATATAAACTGCTTCAGAAAAACAGAAGAAAAGAAACAATTTAGTAACCTTTACTGAATTATTTAAAAGCCTTTTTGTGAAAAGTAGGACTCACGACGAGGACCCGGATTTTGATATTCAAACAGTTCATTAATTGCTTATTGTCTCAGTATATTTTTTTTCATGTAGTAGAATGGTACTTTCCCAATAATATAGTTAACATACTTTTTAAAATCTAATAAAAAGTTACTAGCAGGACCGTAAAATTACCCCACAGGTGGTATAGAAATTTTCTAAATATATTATTTATGTGAATTATACATAATCATTTTATTAGAGATGATGGAGAAACAACGAATTTTTTAGCGAAAGCTTATACCTCTTGTGTAGGGCATTAGAAAGTTTTTAAGACTTAAGATGTTATAAGGGAAAATATTATCTGATTATATAGGGGTCAGTAGAAGCTCATCGATGGATTCTTCCAAAACTTCAGCAAGGCAGTTGGAAGCCTGGGGATTTTACAGAAAGTTGTGGTGCTTGGTGAGAGCCTTCGAAGTTTTTCTAAGAGCTGCTGGGATCAGTGGGGAATTGCTTCTATTTCGTTACCAAGGCGTAAGACAAGTCCCATAATTCTTAGACTACCTTTAGATTGAGTTAACAATTATCTAGCATTTTTAGAACGTGAATCCAACAAAAAAATAATGAGAAGTAGATATCATATAATGAAATTAAGCATCAATGATTTCAAAGCAAGCTTTACATATACTGGATTGAACATTTAAAGATTTTTGTGATAATGATTTATACTTTAAAAGAATAGGATTAATACGAATTGGAGATTTCAGCCAAATTTTACGGTTTTAAAAAATTAGCTTCTGATCAGCTGTTAGAAAAGAAATAACAAAATACTTTTATTCATAAAAATACTTTAGTATTTTTGAATTAAAAAAAAATATCACCGAATGAAAAATCATTTTCATTTTTATTGGATATTGGAGAAGGTGAAACTGATTTATTTACAGTACCATATGAATAGAAAATGAAAGACGAGTGCAGTAAAATTTTTGATAAACAAATATTTCTTTTATTAATTAAGTGACACACCAAATACACTTAATTATTGAACAGTAAAGTATTAAACACTATGAAGGGGTTGCTACTCCCTACAACAGTATTGATTATGCAACAGTACAAGGAACAGATGAATCTGACGAAAATATGAAGTAAATTTTTGAAGCTTAAGTTTCAATCGAAATTTTGTGGAGGCTTACCACCTCATAAGATATAATTTAAAAAAAGTTAGTAATAATGTTGATAAGCAATTTAAGTATAGAAGACGAATTATGAAATGAAACTCGTTCACACATAGCAAAATTATAAAAGTGTAACATTAAAGCTGGAATCATTACAGGTAAAAACAAAAGACAAATAGTATTTATACCTAGAATCCCTACATACCGGGGATAATTCTTGTTTACCGTTTATTTTACAAAGAAAACAATTTTCATTAATTTTAGCTTTTTCTATGACACTCAACAGATTACAGGGTGAACGCTCAGATTCTATAGGATTATATTTGAAAAAACCTCTATTTTCCCGTAGTTAATAATATGTAGCTTAATCCTAATGCACACATTCAAAAAATATTTTTATCTTAAATGATTCTAAACATCAATCAAAAATAAAAAACGATTGTCTGGCAAAAAACTTTTTAAGTCTAATAATATTAGTTATAAATACAGACGTCGTCATCATATCATGATATTAAACATCAATGTATTTAAAGAAGTATGATTGACATAGAAATATCTATTATAAAACGTATAGCTTTAAGATATTTAAAGCTTTTTTTATTCTCAGACATAAATATTTAAAAAGTAAGTATTGCATGTGAAGGTTTGAATTTTACTCTATAATAACAGTACATGTAAAAATTCATACAGAAAAATATTATACATGTTACTTTTTCGGAAAAGTACTTAAACATAAAAAAAATTTTAACGGAGCACTTAAAAGAGCACAAATTTAAAACATTTATCCTCATGACACCCGCAATGACAGTTACAAAAAAGTTTATTACTTAAAAAGGCCCAACCTAACACGCAAAAAAATTATCAACAGAAATTTTTGTCGCCAATGTGGAAGAGAATTTTGTAGAAAAGTTGTTTTACAAAGACATTTAAATTTACAAAAAAATAAATAAGTTCTTTTTTTAACAATACACTTTGTCCATTTAATGAATGTCTTTAAATTAATGTAGAGCAGTGTGGGGAAGGGGTGGAGCAGCATGGGGAAAAGTGAGGGAGCGAGGGGAAATTTTTAAGTCAGATGAGGCTCAAAAATAAAAGAAAATTAAGGTAAATCGTAGGAAAGGGTGGCCCACTGACGTACTTAGTACCACAAGACTGCATTATTTTTAAACGAATTATTCAAAGGCTAATCAACATTAAAAATATCAAAAATGATAATTTCACTGTAGAGGAACAACAAATACTATTTTAAAAAATTAGGGTTGGACCTGACTTGACCAATTTCCCACTGTTTTCGTAAAACACCTTTTTTACAATTTTTTAAACTTCAATAAACTTACAAAAATTTTATACACAATTTTCATTACTGCTGGATATTACAATACCTGCCATTTAAGCTCTAAAAAAATTATGCCATATTGGGCAGTAATTCTCACTTACGGAGGACCAGTGGCGTAAATTAACATAAAAAAATTTTAAAATATTAGTGTCTATTCACTACCAGCACTAATAACTTCAAAAAGTTGTAAGCTTTCTTTATAAGAGTTCTTGTTGTCATAGAAGGAAATTATGATATTCAAGAATGAAAGTAGGCACAGTGAAAATTCAGAGCCCTTATGCTTATAAATAAGAAAAATGGCAAAATCTTAAAATATAAAAAAATTATTTTGGCTTCTGTACATGCTGGACTAACGTTTTTTAAAATTTCTGTAAAAGTAGAGAGAGGAAGGGGGAACCGTCTGAGAAGTACTGGAAGCGTTGATGGCAAAACTATTCAGCTTGACACTCCCTCCCTTTGCCACTCTATAAGCACTGGTCCTCTAGTTTCCTCCACCTGTAAATACAATAGAATTGAATATTAGTACTCTCCGTTCAGGTGCATATCTTTAAATTCAACGGTGTAACTCAATCATTTTAATCCAAATTTATAATTTCATCTACAAGTGCTCTATGTGCCTCCAATGGTAATGGTTTAGTCATAATATCAGCAACATTCCTTTTTGTGTAAATCCGAAGAACTTTTACCTTTCTTTCGCCCACACATTGTTTTATATCGTCTCCATGCGTTGCTGACGTATGTACTCTAACTCCTGATTTCTGTCTCTTCAGTAGAATTTTCGTTATTTCCTCTAAACTCTCATTGACAGTCTTAAGTTTATGACATGCGTCCATCATAGTACACTTGATAGCCGACATGTTGTCATACCAAATCGTGACAGGCATCAGAGTTCTCTCTGATATGTATCTTATAGACTTGTCTAATGATGTTAACTCTTTACAAGCATCGCTCATCGCCAAGTATTTGGCTTGACAAGTGGACAGTGTGACGTACGTCTACTTATGAATTCTCCAAGCACTTGTATCTTCGAACAGCTTAATTATATAGCCTTCGTTAAAGGTAGAGCTTTCACAATCTCTAAGACTTGCATCTGTTGATGCCTCTAGTATTTAAGATCTGCCTCTAAAAATTATACCTATACTTAAACTTCCTTTTAAATACCTAAACATTCTTTTTACCTTCAGCCAATCCTGTTTTGATGGATTCAGTTGACTTCGAGATAAATAGTTTACAGCAAAAGCTGTCTGGTCGTTAAGCAATAGCTAAATACATTAGACTCTCTATAGCTTGTCTATATGGTGCTCTTTTAATTTCATCTTTAACTGTGGTACTCTTAAGTTCTTTTACGTCCAGTTTATATCTCTTACATCTATTACTCACTTGTCTAGTCACCATGGGCGTATTCTGTGGTTTACACTATTTCATATAAAATCACTGTAAGATACTCTCTATGTAGGCACTCTGATACAATATCAGTATTTTGTCAGGTCTATTTATTTCTGTCCTTATGCCAAAAAAAACCTTAGGTTCACCCAAGTTATTCATGTCAAACGCTTTTCTCAAACACTTGATGATTTTATCTATTTTGTCTTGAGCATTCCTTGCTATGAGCAAATTATCTACGTAAAGTACTACAAAGATTAATTTTTCTTTTTTCCTCCAAGAGAACAAACATGGTTTATAAAGATCATTCTTTAAGCCTAACTTTAGCATCTCTGCACTAAATGTTTTGTTCCATCTCTTTCGACTTATTTTGAATCAGTCAGGGATCTTCATAAATATTTCTTCTTAAAGTCGTATTTGTTAACAATTTGTTAACGATTTATAGAACTGTTCTAACTACAGCTAGTCCAAAGACTGGATAGTTAGTTTCTTTTGATCATAAATTTTCTTGTCTTTAAACCCTCTAATGACAAGCTTTGCTTTAAATCTTGTTGACTCATCGTTTTTTATTTTTATTTTTAACGCCCACTTAGAGTCTTTTATGTTAAATTTTCACTTGTTCATTCCAGCCTGTGATGTTTCTACCACATCCCACACTTTATTTGCCTTTATTGACTCTAACTTTCCTTACATTGTTCTCGTCCAGTCTTTATTCTCACTAGTTTTGAAGGCCTTGTTATATGATAAGGGATCTTCATTAAGGGATGTGAGGAAAACATATTCAGTCTTCTGTCTATAGGTCTTCTTCATGATTTGTATTAACAAATCTAGCAAAACTTGTATCCTTTACATGCTTTACATCATTTACTTTTAGTGTCTGCTTTTAAGTTTCCAGCTTTCTTTTAAACTAACTTATAGTTACTATAGTCATATTTTGTTTCAGAGGCTCTATGTTCGTCTCGATGCTCTTTATTTCTTCTTATTTCTGTTTTATTGGTCTTCCTCTTTTTTTTATTTCTTTACACGGTTTTTCCTCTAACTTTTCTTCTTCCCTTCCAAATTTTTCAACCAGTTCCAGTTGATTTTCTTGATTTGACTTTGTTTTTCTTTGCACATGTCTTTGTAGACTAATTTTTCATTGAATTTTCCATGTCTAGGCTCTAAGTTTTTTTTAGAATTTGGATGCCAGAAAACGTATGACGTTGATTTATATCCAACTCAAACAGCTTTAATTGCTCTTGCTTCGAAAAAAGATGGTCTTAACAGTTTCACATTTGCTATCCATCCAAACCTCTTTATTTAATTAAAATAAACTCTTGCCTCTGGAGAAAATGTTTTCAAATTTTTTTAATGGTGTTTCGAACTGTATTTCTTTGTGTGGTGAACTGTTGTATGCATATACAACAGCGTTTACCGCTAACCTCCACACGCTTTTGGGTAGGCCTAGATCAAACATTAATGCTTTAATTCTCCTTTATTATGTATCATTAAATCTCTCTGCAAAGCCAGTAATCTCCAGTGTTTAAAGTGGTAAAAACTTTGACTATATGTTCTCTTTTTTAAGAATCTCTAGAAATTTACTTTCAGTGTACTCTGTACATTAATCTGATTTAATAAAGCATACTTTTCTATTTTACCTAGTAGATTTCTTCCTAATGTAAGAAAGTTCTTAAGTGCACTTTTTGACTTCTCTTTAGTTTTAATCAGGTAAGCTCTAGCTAGTCTTAAATATTCGTCTACAAATACAGTTATAAATCTCTTGTTACCAAGGTATAAGGTTATCTTAATGGGTCCCATGATATCTGTGTAAATAGTTTGAAAAGGCCCTTGTGTCTTCGCTTTTGGTTTATTCAACGGGGGTTTATTCATTTTTGCAATTATTCAAACCTCATAAGCCAGTAAAGGTTCATCAAACTTCACATTTTCTAACTCTTTCTCATATTTTTTGAGTTTTCTTAAACAAATTAGAGATGCGTGACCCAATCCAAAGTGCCATAGCAAACCCTCTGTGTATTTGTTTTTCTCTAAACTACTATTCTCTAACTTATCCTGACTGATCATGCTATCTATAATTTGAATCTATTCAAATTCATCTATATTTGTAGTATGCCTAGTCATTAGATTCGTGTCCCATTCAAATCAAGCCTCTTTTGATTCCTCTGCAGTTTCAGTTGACTTCAAATCAGTAAGTTTTTCTCTCTTCCTTCCAATTGCAAATGGATTTTCTCTTAAA
Organism: Copidosoma floridanum; assembly: GCF_000648655.2. The sequence goes on along the minus strand of NW_019384242.1, from coordinate 2,720,194 downwards.
GTAGGTGTCTTTCCCTCTAAATTTAACAATCCAATATTTGTGCTGTCTTACTGCAATTGTTGATAGGACTCATTGTTCGGACATATTTAAGCTTTACAAAAGTAGTTTAAATTTCCTCTGCTTTTTCGATTGTAATTGTTTTTATCTTAGATTTTAAATCTTACCGTCCCATTGGCTTTTCCATCATAACCTTCTACGATTGTTGTATTAAAGTTTTTATTATATACTCTAAATACCACATCATCCCAGTAGATTCTGAACCTGGCATCTGCTAATCTTATAAGTGATTGATTCTCTGAAATGTCTTTAGTTGCAAAAACTTTTGTTAATTCAAAGACTTTATTCTTTAAATTTTTTTTTTTTTCTAGAATTAAATTTCCTGTACCATCTATTCTTATGTCAGTAAATTCGTTTTCATTTGCACTTTTAATTACATTGTTTTTAAACTTCTTAAAATTTAATAAAATCATTGTTTCATTAATTATGTGATCAGTTGCGCCTAAATCAGCAATAAAATCTCTGTATTAAAAATTCTTAACTTGGTTTGCTTGTCCAGTTTTCTTTTTTTCCTCAGATGACTAAGTGGCTGCTTTTCTAAGTTTTCCCTGATTTCTCTTGTTATTGTTTTTGTTTACCCTACCTCTAATAATCTTATTTAGTTTTTTTTATTGTTTTCCGAATGTTAAGCACTCTCTTCTTTATCAATCGCATTTTAATAGAATTATAATTATTAGAATTGTTATTACTCTTACCTTTTGCTTGGGAATAGTCTGTGCTATTGTGATTTTGTACTGCCTGGCAATAGTAGCAAGACCACAAATTCTTGGGATGTAAATGGCAATCATTCGCCCAGAGATCATCTTTGTTCAGTTTTGAAAATCTTTATTGGATATGACTTAGCGCCTAGTACAGAGTTGCAGACAATTATAGCACTTCTGTCGTAGTGATCTCCCTCAGCTCTTTCTTCCTTGGGTCCTCGATCGTCAGTCTGTCAGCCCGCGCGCGGCTCGGCAGCTGCGCAGGAGCAGCACGCACGTCGAACGAAGAAGGGCGCGCGTGCCATCATCTTGTCGGACGTTGATCGCGGGAAAAGAGCCGAACAATCCGCCCGCATCGCTCCTGGAGCGACATACTAGTCGCCGCCCGCCAAGGCGGGTCGGCCTTCTCGACCATCAGGGGGTGGCGTTGGTGGACTGGGTTTTGCTACGGGGAGCAAGGCCAGTTTGACAATCGGTCGCACGTACTCGCCAGTCACTGTCTTCACGGTGACTGTGCGCACCAATCCATCAGGACCAGGCTGGGCGCGAATGATGCGACCTAGCGGCCAACGACCGCTCGATTGGAGGAGGGTGGCGTCCAGTAGGATGACGAGGTCGCCGACGGCAAAACTTCGGCCAGCAACGGTCCACTTTGGCCTCTGCTGGAGTGTATTAAGGTACTCTCGGCTCCAGCGTGACCAGAACTAAGCCCGAATGGCTCTCACGAGGTCCCAACGCGAGAGAGCGTCCAAGTTCTCAGTGGAAGGCCTGGGCTGGATGATGGAATCGAGTGGGGCTTCAACAAGGAAGTGGCCTGGTGCAAGTACCTCGAGGTCGGAAGGGTCACCGGAGAGCGGTGTCAAGGGCCTTCCGTTGAACACCATCTCAATCCCAACTAGTACGGTGGAGAATTCCTCGTAGGTCAGATGACGGGAGCTCATTACGCGTCGGAGGTGGCCTTTGACTGACTTAACGGCGGCTTCCCAGAGTCCGCCGAAATGTGGAGCTCCGGGGGGGATGAAGTGCCAAGCAATACCTTGCGAAGCGAGAGAGCCGGCAACGAGGTCCCAGTCAAACTCCGCAATTTGTAACGCCTCACGCAGCTCCAGATCAGTGTGGCAAAAGCAAGTGGCATTGTCGCTCCAGAGTTCAGAGGGTCGGCCGCGACGACCGGTGAACCGAGCGAGAGCACCCAGGAAGGCGGCTGTGGAGAGATCACTGACCAGCTCGAGGTGTAGGGCCTTTGTCGTCATGTACACGAAGACTGCGATGTAACTCTTTGTAGTGCGTATGCCTCGTCCTTTTGACGCAAGTACTGAAAAAGGCCCGGCGTAGTTGACACCCATGCGGCCAAAAGCGCGGGAAGGTGTGACTCGTGAAGCTGGTAAAGGGGCCATTATCTGGGTCGTGGAACGAGCCTGGAATCGGGAGCATACGACGCACCGCCGCAATTGAGCCTTGATTCTGCGTGGGCCACCTAGAATCCATGCGCGCTTCGCCGCGTAGGCGCTAGTGACCCAGTATCAGCCGTGAAGAGCTCGAGTATGGGCCCAAGAAAGGACCAGTGAGGCGAGCGATGAGGCTCCGCTAAGGATCGGTGGATGCCGCTCTTCGTAAGGTAGCAAGGAGAAACCCAGCCACCCGCTGACGCGCAGAACGCCGTTGGTGTCGAGGAAAGCCGCAAGAGAAGTCAAAGGGTTCCCTTTTGGCAATCGCTCGCCGTTCTGCAAACGCGCGCGCTCTTCGCCGAACGTTTCCGATTGGCTCAAACGGACGCAAGCCAGGAAGGCATCTTGAAGCTCGGCGGGGGTCAGTGGTGAGAGCACCGGAAGGACAGGTGGGCGTCGCAACTGGCGCCGGACCCACCGGCGAGTGCGCACGAGAACGACGAGTAGAGTGTGAAGCTTGGAATATCGTTCAAGTATGCTTGGATCAGCCAGATGGGTGGCGTAGCAGGCCAACGGCAGGGGTGTCACCTCTTGAAGTGCTTTCTGGGGCCAGGCTCGGTCGTTGTCGGCAAGCCACGGTGGACCATCCCACCACAGGAGTTGTTGTCTGAGACCGGGCATGTCCGCGCTTCGAATGGCCACGTCGGCTGGATTGGACTGCGACGGCACGTACCACTAGGCGCTCGAGGGTAGTGTGTCCTGTATCTGGGCCACGTAGTTGTCGACGGGGGCGTTGTTGGTTAGCTGATCGGAGCGAATACAGTGCAGCACAATTTGCGAGTCGCACCAGGCGTGACAGCGCTCAATCGGAACTGATAGTTCTTCGGCCGTCGAACGCATAAGCTTAGCAGCCAGCAGGGCGGCGCGGAGCTCCAAGCGAGGAATGGTCATCTGGGCCACGGTCTCGGCCATTGGCTTAAGAGTGCGGATGGGCACCAGCTTCGTGCGAGCGAGGAGGATGTGGCAGCAGACAGAACCGTCCGCGGCCTGGAGTCTAGAGTACAGGACAGCAGCCATCGCGCGGCAGCTGGCGTTGGAAAATACGTGCAGGTGAATGTCCGCTGACGCGACCGTTCCGATCCAACGAGGCAGGGATGGACCGGAGATGGCCTGGAGCTCGGTGGCAAAGGCAATCTACCTTTAAATCATGGACGACGGAGCAGACTCGTCCCAGTCCAGGTTGGCTCGCCATAAGTCTGGCAGCAGGAGCTTGGCGATCAGCACAATTGGCGCAAGTAAACCGCATGGATCAAACAGGCCCGCGAGAGCTGCGAGCATGGTCCTCTTGGTGGTTTGGTGCTGTATAAGGGGAGGTGTTAGCAGAAAGCAATCTGACGGTGGGTCCCACGTCACACCGAGCTCACTAACGAGACCTTCAGCGCCAAGCTGACACCAAGTGGGCCGCAGGCGTACGTCGTCGGGGAGGTCGTCCAGCCGCTCGGGCAAATTGGCTACCCACTTGCACAGAGGAAACCCGCCGGCTTGCAGAAGTTCGATTAGCTGGTCACGAATGTGTCGAGCCGTGGTGATGTCGTTGGCACCGGAGAGTATGTCATTGACGTAGCGGTCGTTCATTACCACAGGAACTGCCTCGGGCCAACGGTGTCCTTCGTCCTCGCACAGCTGATGCACAGTGCGCAAGGAGAGGTACGGTGAGCACGAAGCGCCATAGGTGACTGTCAACAGCTGGTAGTGCGTGGGCGGTTGGTTTGGATCAGGGCTCCACAAGATACGCTATAGGTCAACGTCACGCTTGTCAATCCAGATCTGACGAAACATCATGCGGACGTCGCTGCAGAAGGCGATTCGGTGTCGTCACCAGCGTAGGAGCACGCTGGGGAGCGCGGTCTGCAGTCTAGGACCCACGAAGAGGACGTCGTTTAAGCTGTATCCACTCGATGTCGGTTTAGAGGCGTTGAACACGACGCGAAGCCTGCGGCCCTTATTGCTGTTCTGCCAGATGCCGTGATGTTAGATATAGTGCACTGGTCGGGGCGATGTCGTGCGCAGATCGTCAGGCAGTGGCCTCATGTGGCCCAGAGCGATATACTCTGCCATAAATTGCGCATAATCAGCACCCATCGCTGGGGTCCGCTGAAGGCGACGATGCAACAAGTGAAGGGCGGCCGTGGCACTCTGCAGGCTGTTGCCGAGCAGCCGCGCACTGTCGCTCTTTAATGGCAGACGAACGACATAGCGGCCATCCGAAGCACGATGGTGATCGAGGAAGATGCGCTCGCACTCAATGTCCTCTGGAGCGTGGCGGCTGACTTGCGTTACTTCCTCAAGCTCCCAAAAGCGCTGCAGCAGCGCAGCTAGCTCGCGATGCCAAGACGGTTCTCCGTCCATGTGCAGTGTTGAGCCAACAGTAAAAGCTGCCGGCTGCAGGCCCGGAGCACGGCCGACGAGGGTCCAGCCAAAGATCGTGTGCTGACCGATAATGTCACCCCACCGGACGGATTCCGCCTGCAATATGCAGCTGTAGACGTCGGCACCGAGGAGCAGGTCCACACGACTAGGTGTACCGAATGCAGGGTCGGCCAGAGGCTGAAGATCAAGCCACTGCTCGGCCACGGATGGGCGCAGAGGAGCGGACGACGATACAAGCCCGAGCTGAGGTAAGCAGAGTGCCGCCAAGGTGATTGGCGGAGCATCTCTGCCCGGGTCGATGTGCAGATGGGCCCGAGTTCTCGAGTGGACGATCGACTCACCACCTACTCTGGAAATGCTCGCATTGGTGTGCTCCAACGTGGCGTTGAGCCGTCGCACCAGGTTCGCAGAGACGATCGTGACCTGGGAGCACGCATCGAGGAGGGCTCGGACTGTCGCGCGCTGGCCGGACGGCCCACTCAGCTAGACGAGAGCGGTCGGTAGCACGGCGAGTCAGGATGAGGGCGACGGGCCCAGGTCGTCGGCACGGGTTGCACCGACGGGGTCGGCCTTCGGCCGTTTTGGTGATGGCCGACCGTCAGATGGGTCCGATGGCCGTCGACGGTTGCTGTCGTGAAGCAGGCTGTGGTGCTGTTCTCGGCAGTGCTGACAAAAAGATCGGGAGGGGCAGAACTTCAACAGGTGGCCCGTTCGGAGGCAATTAAAACATAGTCGGGCTTGGTAGACCAGGTCTCGCCGAGCGTGCGCGTCGAGGCCTTGAAATCGAGCGCAGTGCCCCAGGTAATGGGTTTCGCTGCAGGACAGGCACGGAGGCAGAGCTGCGCTGGTTGCGAGGGAGCGATAGTGCCGCCCAGAAGATGATGAAGCTGGTGGACGGATGCTGGGCATGCTCGCTGGCCGCGCTGGGCGAGATGCCTCAACGGAGCTGAGAGCGCGGCACTGTCAGTGAAGAAAGTTCGTCATGGCGGCGAAAGTCGCAGTCTCAATCCCAGCTCTTGTGTCGGTGCCCTTGAGCCGCTCGAGCTCGTCCTCCCAGGCACGCCAGGTAGTTGAATCCATGCCAGTCATGGCACAAGAGATCAGCCAGTCATCCTACTGGAGGACAGGACGGCCCAAAGCTTGCAACTGGTCCCGGTGGCGACCCAGCGTATCAAGAAGGCTCCGCAGACCTCTGGCCGACTTGTCCCTTAAAGGCCTGATGTTGCGTAGCGCCGTTAGATGATCGTGTACTAGGAGACGGCGGTGTTCAAACCGTGCCTCGAGCGCGTCCCAAGCGGTCAAGTAGTTGGCGCCAACGATCTGGATCGCGTTGAGGGCTGTTTTGGCATCTCCCTCCACGAGAGACTTTAAGTAAAACAGTCGTTCGACATCGGTGAGCTGTTGATCGTTATGCACTAGCGCTCGAAAGAGATCTCGGAAGCTCTCCCAGTCTTCTCTTTTCCCGGAAAAGGCTCTTTCTTCGGGGCAGGCGGGGTCCACAACTCGATGTAGCGCGCCTGGGGCCCGCTCCGCCGTTGCCAGGGAGTGGTGCGAGGGTGCTCTTCGCGTTGTAGAGGTGGGCGCGTGACTCTATGTACTCAGCCTCCGATGTCAAGTACATTTGGGTTAGTGACTCCTGATTCTTGGGAGGAGGCGTCTCGATGAGCCTCAGATGATTGGCCTGAAAGTCGCTCCAGTAGCCATCCAGCAACTCAAGCCTCACTTGGACGAGGCCGGTGGTCCAGGCCGAGGGCTCAGTTTGCGTGACGGCCAGCGCGAAACGAGCGATGACGTCTGCCAGAGCGCGTTAGGCGCCAAATAGGTTAGCCCAGCCTTTGTCGGACCTAAAAGAGCAATCATGAGCTTGACGGTTGCACGAAGCTGCTATTGCCATCGGGCCGAGCCTGGCTTTGTCCTCACTTTCACAATTAACACGCATGTGTGCGGTTATACGACGGGGAGAAGAAGAGAGAGCGAGAGAGAAAGAGACTCACACCTTATGTACACACACACGCACACACGCACATACGCACCCACATGCGGGCGCGTAGACGCTTGCGTGCATCACGCATTGAAAAAGAGAGGTTAAATGCTAACCTTGATAAACCGCCCGTATTGCGTTTGCTCTAGTCATGACAAGGTATAGGTACACCCGTAAGGAAGGCAATGTGGCTGCCGCTACTGACAAAATAACCACTACCAGCGACACGGCTTCATGTCTGCCGTGGCCATATGTATGACAAGCGCTGGACCACGGGCTATACAGTGGCCGTGGCAGCCTTGTATTTAACTTGTGACGCGGATGCTCGTGAAGCACGCGTTAATGGCGGCACGACCTCGTCGTGGCCATGATCAAGCAACGCAAGCCGGACCGCGGGCATGATGGCGGCCGCGATGGCTTAATACAACCAACACTGTGACATCAGTAATAGTGTACTCACATTATGTTGTGTGCTGAATGCTCTCCTTGGCTTATACCTGCTCTGCAATGATTGCTGTTTGTTTCTTACTTGCTCGGAATCCGGCTCGAAGGACCAATGTTCAGTTTTGAAAATCTTTATTGGATATGACTTAGCGCCCAGTACAGAGTTGCAGACAATTATAGCACTTCTGTCGTAGTGATCTTCCTCAGCTCTTTCAGTCTGTCAGCCCGCGCGCGGCTCGGCAGCTGCGCAGGAGCAGCACGTGCGCAGAACGGAGAAGAGCGCGCGTGCCATCATCTTGTCGGACGTTGATCGCGGGAAAAGAGCTGAACAATCTTTGTTGCACCGGTAGCAACGGTCCACTAAAACTCAGCTCCCTGTTGGGCGTACGCTCTATGAGCTTGAGGATTATTATATCTCTGTTCTGTATCTACCTTTTCTTCCTTTTCAGCTTTTAGCTCAAATAAATACGATTTTATTTCCTCTGGGCTCATATTAGTTGTAGTTTGTCTTCTAATAATATCAGCACTTCTGACCTCAAGGATGATTTGAGCTACCACCTGATAGAAAGCTATTCTTTTTTCTTGCACTGTTAGAGGATTAGTCTCTTTGCACATTTTGTACTCTCTAATTATAGATTTGAAGCGAATACAGATATCATCTACTTATCCTCCTTTTTTTATCGTTATTTAATATAACTTAGCTCTTACAAATGTACGAGTCACTTTCAGTTTCGTTGTTTTAAACAAAATTAAGCTTTCTATGATCTCTTTCGGTTTTTAAACGTCAAGGATCCTTATGTGATAACATTTATTAAGGTGATAAATTATTATGTCTCTTACTAAATTCTTTGTTTGATTTATTACCTCCTCAGTTAAATTTTTTGGACCATTGTGATTCAAGTCAGCAACATCGTACAAATCGTTACTTACCAGCTGTGATTTTAAATAATCAATCTAATTATTAAAGTTTGATCTCTCTGTAAGCTTGTAATCTCTCTTAATTGTTATTTTTGGGGTATTTAGATCATCGATCAATACTCAATTCATGCTCGAATTTTTAGTACTTTTCCTAACTTCTAAATTAACAATTTTATTAGGGTTATCTTTAAAATTTTTATTTACCTCTAGTTTTTTTATTCGCAGCCTCTTGGTCTCTAGGTTGTTCTTTAATGCCTCTAGCATCTTGTCGAACACCTCTCTCATGGTCTGAGCCATGGCTGCTTGACTCTTGCTTACTTCTTTGAGTCCCTCAGAATAATTAGCTAAGGCAGACTCAGCTCTTCATCAAGTCTATAAGTTTAGAAGGCTTGGCTCAAAATTTGTGACCTGATGATTTGACCTACTGTCGAGCCTCCTTGATGATGAACTCGATCTTTATCTCAAAGGAGTCATTATCGCTGTCTTTTTTGACGATGCGCAACAGCTTTTCTATTTGTCACAGGATTATACAAATGACTTAGACTTATTTGCATTAAATGCTCTTACTACAGTTTTAAATTTTAGTTAGCCACTCTGATTATCAATTGATAATTGAATTCTGTGGTATTCTCAAATATTCTAAGCCTGTATTCTAAAAAAATTTGTGAAGTAAACTCTCTAACACTAGGTTACCATGTATTCTAATTTTACGCTAAAATTTTACAACAGATCTAAATTTTCTGAGATCGAAAGGACTACAAAAACCCGAACCTCTCAAGTATTAAAATATTTTGTAGTATTTTAACAGGTAACGTCTGGTGTTTAAGTGTCATTCAAGTGCTTCTGAACCAAGAGAAACGAACGTCAATTTATCTTCGCTCGAAACGAAAAACAAGTTCTCTCAACTAAGCCAAACGCGTGTTTGCACCTAGTTACTGAGTCAGAATTTCACGCATGGCAATGAAAGTATTCGAAGATAGATTAATCATGTGCGTGCACGGGGCTCAAACGGGTTCACACAGTTTTCCTAGTCGTCACCAGATTCCAGTGGCACAGCACGCTTTTCACGGATTACAACCTCGCGACGATTCACTGAGTCTATAACATAGATTTTAGAAGCGTGAATGCAACCAAAAAAATTTTGCTAAGCGTTTTCTGGAGAATGGAGACAAACTTTCAGCAAGGTAGCGTGCCGTTGTATACATTCATGTACGTATGTAATTTCTCGAAAGTACCGAAATGAGAACGTATATGGGAATGCTTCACGTGTTTTTTATCTCTTTTCAAAGTAAAATGCACCACATACAACCGTCCAAGGTAAAAATGCTCGAGAATAATCATGAATAGCACACCTGCTTGAAATTACGCTAAGAGATTTGTACGAGTGTGCGCATGAACATCTTTGCTCTCCCTCCTTCACGGACCAGAATTTACTCGAAGTATGTTATCTTTATTCTCTATCTTTCTCACTCCATCAAGTTAAAACAAAACACAAAAGTGCGCCCACCATCGCTGACGAACACAGCCGTTGCAGACCACGCGTCAACAAAGGAGGAGGAGAGGACGGGAAAACAGTCGCGCGAGCAAAACTCTTCCTTGGAAAAATAATAACCCACGCAGGACGCTCTCACTTATCTCAACACCTCCTTTAATAGCACCAGTCTCTTATACCTACACACTACACTTGACAGTAGAGAGAGAGAGAGAGAAAGAGAGAGAAACAAAGATACACACGCACTCACACGAATGTTATACTCGGCGCGCTTCCAGAGAAACTTTTCTTGGAGACACCGTCACTTACTCTGATGCTGCTCACTCTCCTTTAAAAATGGTGATGACACGCAGGTAGTGCACCCTCTCTGACGGTGATCCGCTTGCCGCTCGCTGTCTCTGTGCTGGCCTCTATATTTATCTTACTTTGCTTCTAGCCTCTATAAAACACAATACACTCTTAACAGTTTAATTTTCTGATTATGGCAGAAAGTTACTCTTGAGCAGTGGCTTGCGTGCCCTGGGCCCATAACTTATCGCAGGTATGGGATGAATAGCCAGGGCACAAGGTTAAATGAATACTTACAGAAGAGAGTATTAACTGTTTAACTCTATTTATTTGATACAATATAAAACCATACGGCCTCTCTGCAGTGCCACTCTGTATGTTTGGTATCCTGATTTATAACGAAGTAACGGTATTAGCGGTAGCACGGGTACTACTTTAGAACTGACTCAGCTGAACTGCGTATCTCGCCACAAGCGTGCGCACAAATCTTTAGTTTATTTTTTGAAATTTTTAAATGATTGTTCTATTTCTGTATAATAAAAAATATTAATTAAACTTATGTTAGTTAAGCTTTTTTGAAAGTCTTTGGTTAGTTAAAATAATATGTTTTCAAGATTGTGCCAAACTGATGGAGAATCCAGATAAACAAAAAAAAAAATTTTCCCTTTAAAATCTTTTTTGTCGTTAACAATATTTTTATGTATTAAAAATGATATTAAGCACAACCAGAAGTTAAAAAAAAAAATAAATCTAGTTTGTGCTAGACTACAGCTCCCTTTTTAATTCCCTCCCCTCTCCTTTAATCTTACGTAATGGCCAAGTTCGCCATTCATATATTCATACATATTATGTAAGTCCGTTCTGTAGCACGTATGTATCAACAGTCGATGTGAAAAAAGTCACAACCAAAATTTTCTTATGTAAAATCATAATAGAAAATTGCAATTATGTTTTCCAAAATAGTAAAATTTTTTTAGTATAATAGGAAAGAATATTTCATGATTGACACACTTCTGCATTTGAATTACTTGAGAGCTCTATCATTAAGGGATACTTGCTAATTATTTACAAGAATTTTTATTGTATTAAAAGTTTATCGCTTACAATAAACTGGCATTTGAATAAAATCAAAGAATTATTACATTATTAGTTGTTTCACCATGGCCCAAAAGAAATCTTTATCTATATTCATATTTTTGCAGACGGCATCTCATCTTATCCTGCCAAGGCAGATTAAATATATTTCCTTTCGACGATCCACTATGCTCATTTGCTATTGAAAGTAGTAAGTATTATAGCTAAGGGGTGAGTACTCATATTTAAGGGCACCTAAAGTATAGTTTTAGTTTCAATTCTTAGAACTTTTCTCATATAACTAACTTTATTGCAATTAGTACACAAAACGTGGGTAGATATAGAGAACCATAACTCAATACATAAAAATTAAAACATAGACGGCTTATTATTCAATAAAAGTAAAAAGATTTTTTATGGTTTTTAGTATCCTACGAACAGACAGCAATCACGTACGTGTGGAAAAACGACGAGGACACATTACGGAAGAGTCCCAGTCTAACTACTTTAAATGCATACCTTATAAAGAATCAGACAATCACATGTCCTATTAAATCAAGTTGGAGAGGTGAGTCTGATAACGAAATTCACTAATTAAATAAAACTTCTTTTTTTTGCTATGAATGTCAAACTACGGAATTATATCCATAAAAAGTTTTATTTTTTAAAAACAACTTTTTTGTCTTTTCTCGTTCCAAAAATTGATTGTATGGGTTTCATACGTAGTCTTACTAATATATAAAGCAAAGTCGCTAAAACCGTTGTAATCACTAACCGCGAAAACTACTGAACCGATTTTGCTGAAATTTTGCAAACAAAATCTTCGTGATTCCGAGATGGTTTTCGTATAGTTTTTTTCTTGAAAATGTTAATAACAATAGCGATAAATAAGCTCAAAATTTTTCTAGAATAAGCTAGCTTTGCGCTTTAGCTCTGTAGAATCTGCTAGGTAGCGTCGAGGTAAAATTGAAGCTACCCGCAACCAAAGATAGTGAAGAGTGGTTATAAGATGCCCCATCGAATTAACTATCATTGTAGTCGATAATTGACACTACATTGGGAACAGAGGAGTCCGTCGTGCAGCTGAGCATCCCTATCACCGATGACACTCTTCTTTCATAGGCAAGCTGAATAAATCGGTTTTTACCCTGGATCCCCAAATTAATTGAATGCTACAGAAAAACAGGCGTTCGAAACGTCAACGTCTCCGGTGGGATAAGAGGAAACGTTTCTGGCCAGAGCATAACCTGCTCTAGCACTTCAGAGCTTTGTGGCCGTTCAACCATCTGACCTTGTGCCATCAGAGCATTTGCTACTTCAAATGCGAGCCAGAGAGGACAGCCCTGAAGAGTACGGGCAGCTACAACGGCCTCCTTCTTTAGTAGTCGTCCCAATGGCATAGCTACAGAGAAGGTTCTCTCCAGGCCCACTTTCCTAACTACCGATAAGCTATTGGTTATCTGGGGAACGACCCGAAGATCAGATATTCTTTGGTCAGTGGCGTGCTTCCCTTCCTGTACAGTCTCCGTACAAAGGATAAGCGCCAAGCTACCTGCAGCTGCCTCTTTATCATCAAAAATAAAAGAAATAGCTGCAAGTTTCACCACCAGCCCTTTTCAGGGCCATTCGGAGTATTTACGTTCCCTATTTAACCATCAATCTCATCGGTTCTTTTAGGGCTAACCTAAGTTTAAATTACCTTGCCAAGTAATACATTTTTACTACGATTTCCGGGGACGATTCGTCAACTCAAAGACTATGTAAAGCCGGCCACTATTAAACCAAGTCAGTCATTTACTGGCAGACGTCACGAGCAGAGTTGTTCGTCACAAGGCTGGGAACCCAAGTGACCGACGACCCTTTATTACCCTCTCAACTTTAAGCAATTAACCAGGTATCACCGATATTCTCCAAGGTGCGCTGGGTGAACCTAACAGCTATGAAGAAAAAATAATAAACGTGAGCCAACGGGATAGTCTCCAATGGGCAAACATCACAAACTAATCTTTCCACCTTAGATCACCAAAGCAACTGAGTCTGAAAGAAAGGTGCTTTAGTCTTAATAAACCATCTAAAATAACCGTCTTTGAAGTTATACCAGGAGATGTTAGAAAAGAGCTCTACAACTTGCTCCAAAGCTTCAAACCCTGAGGTATCCAGGTAGTCACGTTCGCTGGAAACTTCGGTCAACAAAGTACTTTACTTAAGAAGCTCACCAGTCCTTTTCAGGTTTATCGGACGTCAAACTATCATGCTAACAAATATATTACAACCTAATAAGGTTTAAAAAAATTGCCTTTAGAGCTCACAAGAGTCTGAACTGTGCCAAAAGTCACAAGAAATTGAATTAGACGGAAAACTTCAAATGAATCTCATGATTGATCTCAAAAGCTTGAGCCAACGAGAGTCTCCAACGGGCAAGCATCACGAACCAATCTCTACTAATCTCTCTACCTTAGATCATCAAAACAACTAAGTCTGCATAAAAAGGTGCTTTAAACACCTACGTCTTCGACGTTATACCAGGTGACGTTGGGAGGGAGCACTACAACTAGCCCCAAAGTTTTGGACTTCTTAATTTTCCTCCCGATCAGTCTGGGTCTTTAACAGAAGGCCAGAGAAGATTACCCTGAGGTGTCCAGGCAGTCACGATTGCTCTAAACTTTAGTCAAGACAGAATTTACTTAAGAAGCTCACCGGTCTTTTTTAGGGCAATTGGACGTTGAACTACCTTGCCAACAAATATATTAAAACTTAACAAAGTTAACAGAAAGCAGCCTTTGGGGATCACAAAAGTCGCAAGGGGGTGAATTGGGAGGAAAACTTGAAATGTGTCTAATGAAAACAATTTGAGGCATCAAGAAACTGACGCAAAAAATTTATCAAGATGGGAATAGCAGCCTCAAAATCGACAAATGAAGAATTTATTACGTGAGAGATCAGCTTTATATTTTACCCTCACAGTAATCTCTTAAATCTTTAAAGATCTTAATTCAGATTTTTAAATAAGTTAAAAATGTATTTGTATTTTTGTGGCAATAAAAAACGTAGAGATTAAGCTCCAGGACTTTGNACTTATTTAAAAATCTGAATTAAGATCTTTAAAGATTTAAGAGATTACTGTGAGGGTAAAATATAAAGCTGATCTCTCACGTAATAAATTCTTCATTTGTCGATTTTGAGGCTGCTTATTCCCATCTTGATAAATTTTTTGCGTCAGTTTCTTGATGCCTCAAATTGTTTTCATTAGACACATTTCAAGTTTTCCTCCCAATTCACCATGTAGAAGCCAATAGAACGAATATAATACCCATCTATGCCAGATACTCGAAATCGCAGTTGACAACTGTAGACCGCATAATTTTTTTTTTCACTTTTAACAGCTTTTCACTTGACCAAATAAATTGTATGCATGGCGAACAAATATGTTTTTAATAAGAAGATTTTTTTTTATATAACCCTTATAGTAATCTCTTGAATCTTCTAGACTTTTAAATAGGTAGAATATGTATTTGTATTTTTGTTGCGATAAATAATGTAGAGATTGAGCTCCAGGATTTTGTTGCTCTGGTAATAAAGTTGTGAGATAAGAGTGAAACAACAATTTTAATAACATGTTTTTTTTTGATCTTTGAATGTTGACAGCCTCGAAAAAAGCCTTGTTCATAGACTATATGCTAGAAACTGCAAATCAACGGCCACTTATGACCGATAATTATTTTACGGCATAAGTAACACCCGGCACTTTTTACAATAATTCAATTTTTTTCAATTTTTACAGCTTATTATTTGGCCAATTAAACTGTATGCATTCTGGACAAACATGTTTTTAATAAGAAGATTTTTGTCCTGAGAAGTGTCAGAAATAAATGTAAAATTTTTAACTGAAAACGTTTTACATTACATGTCAACACACTACGGTGTTCTATTCAGTGAGTCTCTGGCGAAGCTGAGACGTGGGGGCCACTAGTTAAACAATATTTACGTGTTTTTCCTGATTTATTATGTTTTTGTTAATACTGTGCACATAAAATCTACAAACGTACCTATATTTCTAATATTTTAATCAATGACCAGCTTACATTATTATTAAAACTAGTTTTTATATCAAGTTATAAAGTAAGCTTATAAAAATGGATAAAAATTAAATTTGACGATATACGTATATTCCTTTTCATAATTTTCCTATATGTTATGAAAAATAGTTATTTCCCTTATTAAGGAAGGTCCATCGCCTAGTGTGGTAGTCAATTCAATGACAATCGATGCGACGTCACTAAATGAAAGCTTCCTTTTATGCTGGTAGTATGTTGGTAATGAAGTTTATTTTATTTTCAACTGAATCCAGCTGCTATTATGAATAGTGTGCTATATATTTATACAGTCAGCTGTTGAAAGTGATAAACTTAGGAGTTTGTGTAAAAAATTATTTTATATTCATGATTGCTGTAATTTAGTGCGTTATTATCCATCAAAGAAACTTAATTGAAAAATCATTATAAAAGTTTTCATATTATTTTACAAATTCAAATTTTTTGCATTACATGCGCTCCCTACACTAATATGGCCAGCAGTATTTGTCACTGCACGCACCGAATGTAACTGTAGACCAAAATTGTATTTTAGCTATCTTATTAATTTTTTCATCGCCAACACCTATAACGTTACCCAGTTTTTTGAAGATGATGATGCCAGGGTTACAGTACTCATATTTTTGTGCTTGTATACATTCTATTTTAGTAGTCTAATTGATCATCAAAAGTTTGCTTCAGGCCTTCGGCCGCACATAAGAGGCTGTGTTAGGCGAGTTCGAAAAGTCCTGACTTTGAATTGAATTCCGGATTTTGATTACCAACCCATACAAATAAGGATACTATTGGATTCAGCGCGATCAGAATTTTAATAATATGTCATTCAAAGTTTTTGTGCATTTCGTGATGGAGCCTCCTTAAGTTATAAATGCATGCATCTAAACATCTATAGTAAATCATCATTTTGAATGTACTTAATGCACACCAAACTCCAATAACTATTGTATACTTAGACGTGTATGAAAGTTTGCAGTGATTTTTGCTGCATTACCTCGTACTTACAGAGGAACATTTTGAAAGACTAATCTTGTATGTCTCTCTGAGTAAAATTACATTCCTTGAGCTTTTTTGTCCGAAGATGATACTAAAACCTAGCATCAACTATTATTACTACCACTGCACATAGAGTAGGAAATTAAGTTACATATGTCTTTGCAGTTTTGTAGGAATGTAATTTAAGTAAAGTGCGAGTAATTAAATTTATCGACATTTCCCATCAAGTTCGAGATTGCCAAGGCATCTCAATTTTTTTAGTTAAAACTACAGATTTGTAGAAAAATTGTCATATGTAGCTATTAAAAAAAAGTGTTACGTCAACTAGGATTTGAACCTAGAACTCTTTTCTTACTGGGAAAGTGCGTTACCAATTTCGCCATCGAGGTATTGGCGACTTCTCTCCTCAATTGCTACATCTTAGTTTTTTTGGCGATTTTTCTGTCAACGCCGGCTCATATGGTATATAAGAATATTAGAAATTAATCTAATTTTATTGATTGGTAAGTATTAATGCGAGTATTTTCATTTATTGACATTTCCCATACAGTTTTTTTTCCATCCAGAACTTATAAATGTGTCGAATATTTTATATTTAATATCAAACAGAATCGTAACATCCCACATGTCTTACTCTTCATAACCCTTGAATTATTTTTTCATGCTACTATGATATACCTTAAAATGTACCAAGAGTATTGCTACCCTGTTGGCTGCGTTTATTTTGACGAAGGTAACCAATTTATTAATTATAAGTTAACGAGGGATCACGGCACAAAAAACTACTCAATTGACAAATGATAAAACAAATCCACATAAAAAACAACAATTTTTATGAATTTATCTTAACGGAGGATGGGAAGGAACTGGGTAAAATAAATAAGAAGTGCACTGATGATGAGCCACTAACGAAGATATATTTCGTGGCTCAAGTGAAAAACTCCGAAGACAAAAACTTAAGAGAAGAAAAATTTACAAAGATACAAACGAGTGAAGTTGAACTATGATTTCGAGATAAAATGTCCTGGAAAGAAAAAAGTGTACGTGTGTATGTGTATAGATAACGTATACGTGCGCGTCCACACGTGTCTCGAAAAACTCACGAATTGACAAACGTCGCACGGTCCGTAAAGCAGATTATTGCTGTGCTTTACTCGCAGCAGGTTGAGCTCCTCGAAGATGATGCAGATGACGATGATGATTGAGTGAAGGAAAGTGTGAGAGAAATTTACCCCGAAGAGGTAACACCCAGATGCTCGTGTGCATGATGATGATGATGAAAAAAGATGTAGAAGCCAATAGAACGAATATAATACCCATCTATGCCAGATACTCGAAATCGCAGTTGACAACTGTAGACCGCTCTGTAAGACAGATAGTTTGGAACTGACCCGGCGCACCCACCCAAAGTAGGTGCAAGACCCCCCTTCCCTTTTTATTCTCCCACTTGCAGCAGTCGTCAGGATCCGTCAATCCCTTACGCCTTATGTGAAAAACCATGAAAGAGAGAGAGGGAGAGAGAAAATGATGTAAGCAATTAATAAAGGGGAGAGACCTATGACCCGAGGACCTTAAGGAGATCAAAAGTGATAGAGATGTAGTTGCATGATAGAGAAGGAGAAAAATGTCTAGCTAATGAGAGAATAGAGAAAGAGACATAATGAGAGTTGGAGTAAGAGCGATTAAATGTACCGACTAAAACAAAAAAATAAGAAGAATGAAGGTAAGAAAGAAATTGACCGGCGCTTGCATGTGTGAGTATGTGATGAATTTTCTGTGAACTCGGTGTGCTGCCACTTATAGCGTGCTGCGAGGTTGATCCTCGACCGCTCAGAAGTCAGCCTACGAATCTTAGTCGTTTCGACTAAACATACCTCATTTAGGCACTAAATATTCGGAATAATATTTTCAGTCTTTATCTTGCTACACTAATTATCCTACAAAATAAGGGTAATCACAATATTATGGCAGAGCCCTGTGCTATCACAAGTAAAGTTCAACTTTTTTTATGTTTGTATAATAGTTAAGGCTTATACAAAATTAATTGTGGAAACTATAAGTTTATTTTTCGACATCAATTTTTAAATGTTTAACATTACAGAAACATTAGAGAATGCAAAAATAAAAAACGTTTTGATTAGAAAAAAAACAAAGTGTCATTGCAAAAATCCATATGCACCCCTAGGTTGGATTTTATGAAGAAAAATGTGTTTGGTAAGGTTTACTTCCAAGAGAATACATTCTGTTTTTTTTCTTTTTCTTGAAAGAAACATATTTTAATTTAGAAACCAGTAAAAAACAATGAATAAGTGCCATATTAGTTTGAGCAACTATACATAAAAAAAAAAAAAAATAAAAAAAAATAAATATTTCGTTCAAAATTCATAATTCGTAATTCATATTCATAAAAAAATGCAATTTTGCCATTTACTGCGGTACCATAAAGATACAACAGCACTTTGAAGAGCAGAGCGCCCTAGTCAAAGTGCTGGACTCGTTGCTGATGGCAAAAGTGATTAACATGGGCTTGCATGGAATTTTTGTACCCTCCAGAGAAGCAGCGGCGTTGGTGAGCTTTAGTATAAGGTGTATCTTAATGTCATACGCTTTAGTGTTAGGGCGATTTTACATTTCTTAATGGCACGCCGATTCAAATTTACGATAGCTTCAGTTTGGTAGAATATTTGAATGTTTGAAATGGGAAATTAATTAAAATAAACTTGTAAGCTCACATTTTATGTACATTTCTTGCAATGGTACAGAGTTTCAAAAAACAGAGTAATTTTACCATAGTATAAAACAGAAATAATTACATAGAAACTAAAAAATACAGTTTTTGTAAAAAAAATAACTTTTAATACTGGTAATTATCCTTACTATCTACATAAACTTAAGAGAGGTTTCCTTAGTTCAAGCACTTGCCATGATAATTTACAAATTAANCAAATTTACAAACAAAAAAATTAAAGTATTAATTTTTATTGTTTTCTTAAAAGTCGGGTACAGAGAAGTCAAATTTCCTTAAAGTTGTGCAGGGCTACTAGCACCAACCACAATGATTACTATAATTTAATCAAATTAATACAATTCTCACATTACATGTAGATGTACTATGTCATATAAGGCATGTGTATAAAAATTGAATACATCTATATAAACATATTATTTGAAAAAATTTGATGTTCTTAAAATTTTATGAATTAAATCAGTGTTGAAACATACATTGAAAGTAATCTGTATGGTTAACTAGCAGCCCCCCCTCAAAGACTATGTAAAGCCGGCCACTATTAAACCAAGTCAGTCATTTACTGGCAGACGTCACGAGCAGAGTTGTTCGTCACAAGGCTGGGAACCCCGGTGACCGACGACCCTATACTACTTATATGTTTATCAAAG
>NW_019384242.1:2677681-2700601 GCF_000648655.2 Copidosoma floridanum | reverse complement strand
AAAATTTTTTTTCTCTTATCTCACAACTTTATTACCAGAGCAACAAAGTCCTAAAGCTTAATCTCTACGTTTTTTATTGCCACAAAAATACAAATACATTTTTAACTTATTTAAAAATCTGAATTAAGATCTTTAAAGATTTAAGAGATTACTGTGAGGGTAAAATATAAAGCTGATCTCTCACGTAATAAATTCTTCATTTGTCGATTTTGAGGCTGCTATTCCCATCTTGATAAATTTTTTGCGTCAGTTTCTTGATGCCTCAAATTGTTTTCATTAGACACATTTCAAGTTTTCCTCCCAATTCACCCTCTTGCGACTTTTGTGATCCCCAAAGGCTGCTTTCTATTAACTTTGTTAAGTTTTAATACATTTGTTGGCAAGGTAGTTCGACGTCCAATTGCCCTAAAAAAGACCGGTGAGCTTCTTAAGTAAATTCTGTCTTGACTAAAGTTTAGAGCAATCGTGACTGCCTGGACACCTCAGGGTAATCTTCTCTGGCCTTCTGTTAAAGACCCAGACTGATCGGAAGGAAAATTAAAAAGTCAAAAACTTTGGGGCTAGTTGAAGTGCTCTTTTCCAACGTCACCTGGTATAATGTCGAAGACGTAGGTGTTTAAAGCACCTTTTTATGCAGACTCAGTTGTTTTGATGATCTAAGGTGGAGAGATTAGTAAAGATTGGTTCGTGATGCTTGCCCGTTGGAGACTCCCGTTGGCTCAAGTTTTTTTTTCCTTGATAGCTGTTAGCTTCGCCCAGCGCAGACCTTGAAGAGGATCGATGATTTTTGGTTTAATGCTTAGAGTCGAGAGGGTAATATAGGGTCGTTGGTCACCGGGGTGCCCTGCTTTGCGACGAACGACTCTGCTCGTGACTTTTGCTAGTTGATGATTGACTTGATTTAGTAGTGGCTGGCTTTGCATAGTCTTTTAGTTGACGAATCGTCTCCAGAAATTAAAGTAAAAATGTATTTGTTGGCAAGGTAATTTAAACTTAGGTGGCCCTTAAAAGGACTGATGAGATTAATGGTTTAGTAGGGAACGTAAATGCTCACATTGGCCCTGAAACGGGTCAGTTGTAAAATTTCCAGTCATTCCTTATCATTATTCTTGATGATGGAGAGCCAGATGTGGATAGCTTGACTCTTACTCTCGGAGTCGCTGTGGACGGAGACCGTACATGAGGGAAGTACACTACTGATCAAAAAATATCTTTTTTTTTTGGGTTGTTTTCCGGATCACCAACCGCTCATTGTTAGTTGGGAAAATATGGGGATGCCGTTAGGGACACGACCACTGAGAAGGAAGCCGTTATGGCTGTTCATGCCCCTCAGAGCTGTTTTTCCTGGCTTACATTTATAGTATAAAATTCTCTGACGGCGCCAGGCCAGATTGTGGTACAGCCATGTAATTCTGAGGGGTTGGAGCAGGATATGCTCTGGCAAGACACGTCTTCTGGTACTCCACCCGAAACGTCATCGGTTAGAATAAATTTTTTATTGGTGGTACTCATCAATCCTGGAAGTTCAAGGTGACAGTAGACCTAGATCACTTGTTCATTGGAGAAGAGCGTCATCGGTAACCGGGATACCCAGCTGCGTAACTATTATCAACATTTTCGATGCAGCTCGGTGTACTGTCAGTAGAGTACCGCAGAAATTCCCGCATCGTTCTGGCCTATTATAACCACACTTATTTAATTCTGTTTCAGGTAGCTCCGATTTTAAGTCGACGCCACCGAGCAGATCCTACTGAACTAAAGTTAAAAGCTGGCGTATTTTTTCAAAACTTTGAGCTTATTTGTTGCTATTGTTATTAAATTTTTCAAGATAAAAACCATACTAAAACCATCTACGAAGTGTCAAGAATCGGTATGCAAAATTTCAGCAAAATTGGTTCAGTAGTTTTCGCGGTTAGCGATTACAATGGTTTTAGCGACTTTACTTTATATATTAGTGAGATAAGCCCTGGATATTAAAAAAAAGTTTTTTACTACGACTTAAAACTGTAAATTTTCTTTGTTCTGCGAAGTGCAGAAATAATGGGTGTTATCAGGTAGCGGAGGTTTTAGGATGTCGAGGGAGGCTAAAAATAGTTCAGTGTGGCAACCATTAAAAAGGTCCTTAAAACTGTAATGGAGATTAACAAAAAACTAATACTATGAAAACAAGAGAGAAAGTAGGCAAATTATCACTTACTTTATGAGGAGATCAGGGGCGATATGGAATGACTACGAGGGCTTGGGTATTCGAAGAGCTTTGAGGAGAGCTGTGATAAGCTGACCTAAATCACTATATAATGTAGTAAGATTTACGTACATATCTATTCTACTAAATCTACGACACCTCCTCGTGTGTCTCGCATGTCAACCCCTTATACATAATAAACATACATGTTATATTTGAAACGAGGTGTCTATACTCGCTTACGGCTCTGAAAATCACTAGTTAATGCGAGGAATACTCTGACCGAAACTGTGCTTCCCGGGTACCTTCGAAGACAATCACGTTACAACGTAGACAACGAGTTCGCTTTCCCTTTTTCTCATCTGCTTGCTGAGAAGATAGCTCAGCTCTGGCTTAACTCAGGATGCTTGAGCGTGAGTGTTAACGTGCGAGCCTGCGGAGGTGGGAAAATAGAGCCTATACTCTGCTAACAACTCCCTTTTGGACGTCGTGATCTCTCAATAAAGCCTATAAATAAAGAGAAGCTCGAAGGGTTTCAGGCAGCGAAAGGCTCAGGCGAAGCAAGACACAAACATTTAAGGATCACAAGAACGGAAACTATATTCATAGCACTGGAACAAAAGCATCTGTGTGTTTTTGCTTGATCACATCAACAGCAAGGCACGTACGGCCAGGGGAGGCTTTCCTCTCGGAGCCGACGGCACTCAATGGTTCGACTGGGCATAGAGGGAGATAACGTTGATATCGCAATTTTCACGCACTGCGATTACCGGGCTTTTCGTAGCCTCGTATTCACTTTTGTTAGCCGAGCAGATGCTCCTTCCGCAGGATTTTTCGGCCGGGTATCTTGCTGGCAAATCATTTGTTCGCAGGCGTCAGGTGGCAGGCACTGACAAGGCGGTGGCGAGGCTGTCTATACCTAATCTCCTATCACTAATCACCTATACCTAATCTCTTCTGCCTTAATAGCCCAGAGCGTCCCACGTTAATACGCATCGCAAGACGCTTGTCTCTCCTTTCTTTCTCTTTCTCTCTCTCTCTCTCTCTCTCTCTCTCTCTCTCTCTCTCGTACACATTATGACGCCCCCCGCTCTCTCCAGCCTTCCTTCCTTGCTCAGTCTAGGTGAGCATAAATGGCGTTCATGTATTAATCACTCGTTACATTTTTCGAACCTTTCCCCATTATTATAAATTTATCTGATTTACATTCTTTCTGGAGACTTAAAATATAATTAATAATATTATTGCATCGCTACGAATTTGCAAATATTGAATAGCTGACGGAAATTTTTCCTCTTTGTCTACGTGATTTTTATTTCTCGTTAACTTAGATAAATTTATCAAATGATCTTTTTGTCTGCATCCCTTGCATTTATAAGTTGAATAGTAACATTTCCAAAAATCATAATCTATTCAACTGCAGTAAAAGCATTTTTTCTATGTCTTTTAAATTAAGTATTTTTTTTATTGTAGATAATTAGGTGTGATATAAATATGTGACCCCTTTTTTTCCATAGTATGCATAAAGCAAAGAAAATGCTTTTATTCTCAGGAATAATAAGAATTCTGGATTGATGATTTAATGTAACTTTTTTTTTGGTAAAATCGTATATGTTTAATCTAGTTTAATTTAAGTTTAGGCACGTTGGCCATTTTTTACTCAATTTATTGCACAATTAACACAAAGGGAATACTTGTGACACGGGACTTCCATATTTGATCATACAAAATACTCTTTAGGAGTTGTACGTAAGCGCTGTGGATAAGTTTTTCGATTCCCCCCCCTTCCCTTACGTAAGCTTTGTGTAGATCAGAAATTGACTCCTCTCTTCAAAGTCAGGTTGACTTACTTGTTTTTATACATTTTTGTAAAAAAATTTTAAATATACCTTTTGATGAATTACTGGTAAATATTACAATATTATAGGATTTTATAATGTTACAATGACAATTTTTTAGAATGCAGCGTAACAGCAAATGCAGCAACGTAAGTTATAATAAGTATAAATATAAACAGAAGCATATTTAGCAATGTTGACGAAGAATGCCTTAATCGACAAAAATCATTGTGCGACTTCAAAAAAAATGACTTGAAGTAAATTACAAAATGTTAGTACGTCAACTATTAGGTCAACGTAATATAAAGCTCATATTTTAGAATAAAAAAGAGTGTTGTATTACATACAAACTTATTGCCTGGCTCCTCCACCCCCAAGCGTAAACATCCGTATGATTTAAGCAAAACTCCCTTCTCTCTAAAACTGTCCACGGCATTTGGCAACGATCCCTTACTTTTTGAGAAGTCATGTTCAATATTAAATAAAACTGTGTCTATAAAAAACTATGGTAAAAAGTTTTAAAAAATATTGTGTCTTGTATGCTTTTGTAAATACTAATACAGTACTTAATCTCTTGCATTCTTCTGCATTATTACTCAAGTTTTTTCATTTTTATGAGAAGAATACTAGTTTAGCTTTTTTTATAAGCTTGAACCTTTATTTGGTAATAAAAATATAAGCCAGTTGAAAAACTTAATTTGGTGGTCTCATAATTTAAGAAATATTTAGTTTGTCAGCTCAGGTATGGTCTACAGTAAATAGGGTACAAGAAATAATTGTACGCTAATACACGCAAAGCTTACTATAGTTATTTTTTTTATTCGCTTTGCTTCTTGCTCGACATAATTTCTTCAGTTATATAAATATAAAGGGTTAGCAAGCCAATTGCACAAGTGTATGTATTGCGATAAAGTATGTATGATTTAATTTCCAGACTAAACACTTTTATAATAGAAATAATGTAATATTTAGTAGTCTCCTCTATCTGATCTTAGTACTGTATGCTGACTTTGTAGATTTTTTAGAGTCCATCGTTAGACTAAATAAAAATGTCAATAACCTCTAGTAACTTAATTAATTTTACTGCGTACACATTGTTTTACAAACAAATCGTTTTATATCGTAAACGTCTAGAGAGCAGTAACTTAAATTGTCTAATGCCTTTATTATTGTTAAATTAGTAAATGAAATAACATGACAAAAACATTTATTTACAATGGTTAAGAATTCAAAAAAAATATACAAATTTCGGCTATGACTCATACGGGTGATTTATACCTGAACGCCGTCTACGCTCATCTAGACGATGCAAGGAAGAAAGGCCAGAGATAGAGAGGGAAGTCATAATGTGTACGAGAGAGAGAAAGGAGAGAAAAGCGTCTTGCAATGCGTGTTAGCGTGGGACTGTCTGGGCCATTAGGCCCGAAGAGATTAGGTATAGATGATGTACACACGTGCGTTGCTTGTCTATTAAGCTCACTAAGCCACCAGAGGACAGCCTCGCCATCATCTTGACAGCTTTGGTCCTCTGACATATGCAACCAAGTGCCTTGACAACAAGACATACAGCAATAGACCATCTGCTTGACCAACGAGAGCAAACATTAGGCTACGAAATGCCATGTAAGCACAGTGCATGCGTGAAAATTGCGATATCCGCGTAATCTCTCTCTGTGCCCAGTCGAATTATTAGGTGCTGTTGGCTCCGAGAGGTAAACCTCCCCCGGCCGTACGTGCCTTGTTGAGCAAAAACACACACATACATACAGATGCTTCTGTACCAGTGCTATTAATATTGTTTCCGTTCTTGTGATCCCTAAATGTTTGTGTCTTGCTTTGCGTGAGCCTTTCCTTGTATGAAGCCCTTCTGACTACTTTTTATTAACAGGTTTTATCAAGAGATCGTGACACCTGAAAGAGAGTTGTAAGCCGAGTATCAACCTTATCTTGCCGCCTCCGCGGACTTGCACGTAAATACTGACGTACGAGCATCATGAGTTAAGGCAGAGCTGAGCTGGCCCCTCAGCAAGCAGATAAGAGCAAGGGAAAGCGAACTTGTTGTCTGCGTTTTAACACAATTGTGTCTTCGTGGATACCCGAGAAACACAGTCCTAGTCAGAGTATTCCTTGCGCTACTTAGTGGCTTTTCGAGCCGTGAGCGAGTACTGACACCTAGTTACAACTAGCGCCCGACCTTGTGGTTTGCGTTGGGTGCTCGGCAGAGGCCTTACACTCCTTAGAGGATATTTTTCGAAATTCGGCGTTCTATTTTATCACGTGAGTTAATTTCACATGATGAGGTGTAGTGTGTGCACGCGCTTCGGAGTCTTCAAGGTTGTGCGTGTTCACATTCACGCATGGCAAGAGAGAGTCGATAGGTCACTGAGGGCACGAGCGTGGATCCCACTGTTGTCAGTCAACAAGGGCTTATATGTATTGTGTACGTACACAATTCGTGTTAGTCCCTTGGCTTGGACTTCTCATATTGTTTTGATTTTATATCTTAATTTGACTTTCTGATAGATAGTATTTCTTAACGTTGTTTTACGACGTATTTTCTTTGTTGATTTACTATGTGTTAGATTTATTGACAAAGCCCAAGTCAAGGCGTACAAGCTCGATTTTCGGTCTTAAGTGACACTGCTCTTGGCCAAACGCCTTGTTAACTGTGGGTGTAAAATAAAAGCGGAGACGAGTAGCTGTATGCAGGCAGGTACACAAAAACACCATTGTATTTATCTCTTCCTGTACTGCATTCACTCTACATAAGTGGGGAGGTACAGTTATTGGGCATAGAGTTTCGATTAAATTTCTATTTAGGAATGAATTTCTATTATTTTTTTTTTTTAAATCTTTTATTTTTTTTTACAACAAGCTGTGCAGCTTCAAAGAACTTTTAATACTTTTTATTTAACGTTTAAGCGTAGAGTCAGCTCTAGTTGTAGCTCCTCAAGCCTTTTCTCTTCTCAGTGTGAGTTACACTCAGCTACACAGATCATAGAAAATTGTTACCTAGATGTCGCAAGTCCACCAACCTGCGAAAAGATAATGAATAATTTAGAACTGTGCTCAGACGACTTGAGGATCGGGAAAGCCACCAGACTGTCACGCTGGTTATTGGGAGAGTATATTCCTCAGAATTTTATAAGGGAAATCGATCCGGTCGAAAATAGGACTAAACGATGTACCATTCGCTCCTCGTTCATTAAAACTACATTGGACAAAGAACTAAGAATACCTTAGGCAAGCGAGGAGAAAAATAGTGGAGGATCCCACGCACTACAACTTTTAGATGTAAAAGAAGTGCAGAAAAATTAACATCGTAAATGCCAAATAGGAAAGGATCACTCTGAGGACTTGGAATCTAAACATGACGAGAATGCGGCTGGCGCTTGTGAAACTGTTTTCGACGACAATACGATAAATCAAGTGGAGATTTCTAAACACACTGGAACCAAAAAATACCATTCTCGCGAACTCTAAGATATCTCGAGAGGAAGGGGCCCTGTACCAATCCAGATGAAGATAGAGAAGTCTTCCAGCTCAAGACCAACGGTGGCATGCCGTTTGACGTGCCCACAGAATTTGCGAACATAGTTCAACAGATAAAAAGGAAATTGAGGATCTGCATCTCCTCTGGGACCACCGAAAAAGAGAAATAAGAAGATACAAAAAATAATAAGTAATACTAGGCTTCCCAGAAATTCGTTGATATAAGAAGCAACTCAAGCGCGCTTCACAGATCGCGAAAGCAATAAAGTACAGTTCCAGGATACCTTTACACAGCATTATTTTAATAGTAAGGGTTTTGGTCATAAGAAGGCAGACATCGAAAAACAAAGGCCTTCTAGCCACTCCACTTCATTGGCTTTGGACTATCAGGTGGGGGGGGGGGGGGAAATTACTTAAAGTAATGCTCAGGCGACCAAGAGCTTCAACAGCAAAGAAAGAAAGTGGTTCGATATTGGCAAGGGCCTGCAGCACAAGCTAGAACAAGACAGACTCATGCGCAGACAATACAACGGCGAGCCAGTACGGGGCTATCTAAGGCAACTAACAGCAATGTTGCATCGATTAGAGCCGCCGATAGATGCACAGGCAGAAATCGATCTGCTTATTGCCAATACGTGGCCAGAATTACAGCTCTGTATTAAACGGCATGAGATGTGTGACTCATGGAACCTGCAAACTCAAGCTGTGGAGGCCAAATGGCTATTACAGGTCAAAGAAACCTTTTAGGAACCTTCAGCGCCAGAGTATTTCGCGCTATCAGAGCTGGCCTATCCGAAAATAGTACCAGGGGCAAAGAAACTTAAGCCATCTTCAAAAATCGGAGCCATGGAGGCAAAGGAAGTGGCCGATAGTCCGACGATACTGAGTTTGCTCTAGAAATTATTCATTTAACAAGAAGCCAGTAGACGCACCAATGAGAAACTTCTCCAGGAACTTATCCGGGCAAAGCCGAAAAAAACAAACTCTGGCCAAAGCAGCGATAGCCAAGAGAAGTAAAAGTAGAACAGCGGAAAACAACGCAACAAGAAAAAGAAGAGGACAAAGATGGTAAAAAGTTAAAGCACCAAGGGTGAGGCGTAACTGCAGCCGAGGACATGCCAGGTAAACCAAGGTACTATGGCTCTAGCTCCATAGAACACCGCTCCCTGGATTGTCCCCGCAATCCGGGAAACGCCAACAAGGAAGCGTAAGTGAGGAAATTATGCTCCCCGAGTTCACAACCCTCATTTGCAAGCGTTTTTTGCACTTAACTGTTCCCACTGCCTAAGGTATACCAGTTGGAGGTCCCAGGCCAAGATTGGGAAGAGAATGGTCGGTGTTGGCTTTCACTAATGCTGCAGGGATACACATTTTGAGCCCTTGTAGACAGCGGTGCGAAGCAAACAGTGATAGGCAAGATAGGCTTAGCACATGCGGCCGGGTCCTGAGCCCCAGTTACAGTCAAGGAGCTGACCTTGTGAGTCTCTGTGTAGCCCGATGTGAAGGTTACCTAGCCCTCCTGATAGAGTTCGCAGGGCAAACGGCGGATATCGAAGTTGCGATCCCACCCGACATAAAGGACGATTGCTACTTAGGCATGAATTTCATGAGAGTTTTTCAGGTAGTCTTTGATGCGTATGCAGGTCAACTTTTTCGAGGGGAAGAGAATTTTGACCTGGAGATTGTGGCAGTTGAATTACGGGGTAAAATTCAACTGACTTTAATCAGCCTCGCCGATGTGACGCCTTTGGAAAAAGAGCAAGTCTGCCAGCTAGTCGACAGCTTAACAATTATCGCCTCTGTGTTGACTATAGGAAGGTGAATACTGTATCAGAATTAGACGCATATCCCTTGCCGTATATGAAGACCACTACGCAAGCTTCGCAAAGCTCAATTTATCTCTACACTGGATTTGAGTAGCGCGTACCATTAAATACCGTTGACCAAGCGTGTCCGCAAGACTACTGCTATTACTGTGCCAGGAAAGGGAGTATTTCTTTGACTTACAATCAATAGAGAGAAGAGTCAGTTCTGTTGCGAAGAGGTCCACTACCTGGGAATTTTTGTAAGCCGTGAAGGCCTTCGCCCCAATCTAATAAAGATTGAGCCGATCGTGGCATATCCAGTGCCTCAGAATCTAAAGCAGCTACGTCGATTTTTAGGCATGGCTTCTTGGTACTGGAAGTTTTTATCTGATTATGCCTCTGTCACTGATCCTATGACTCAAGTTTTGCAGAAAGTCTGTAAGTTCGAGTGGACTGGAAAGCGATAAAATGCTTTTGATCACGCAACAGTTCTTATAGCCTCTGCACCGACGCTGCAGAGATCCCTCTTCGACACACCGTTCATTATCCAAACAGATGCCAGTGATGTTGAACTTGGTACCGTGATCATGCAAGAGGTTGACGCAAGGGAGCGGGTGCTCGAGTACGCTAGCCGTAATTCGACGCCAGCTGAGATAAATTATAGTGGGACTGAAAAAGAATGCCTTGCTATGCTCTAGGCTATACAGAAATTTGGCCCATATGTAAAAGAGAGTCACTTCAGGGTCATCACGGACCACAGTAGCCTTCGTTGGTTGCGCAATATGCACAATTCAACAGGATGACTTTTGTGCTGGGCGCTACAGTTGTAGAACTATGATTTTAAGATAGAACATCAAAAAGGAGCTCTCAATTACATACCAGATGCGCTCTCGTGACTATATGAAGAAGAAAAAGAGCTTTCTGTTAGAGCAGTGACTCTTACGAACACCCCGCAAGATGCCTGGTACAGCGCCTAATTAGAGAAAGTTAGTCACTCTCCTACCAAGTTTCCATGCTGAAAAGTCGTCAGTGGACAGCTCTACGTGTACCACCCGGACCGCAAAATCGATGATACCCTGCGTGATGCAGATGCATGGAAGCTTGTCGTACCCCAGAAGGTGAGAAAGGAAGTGTTGCAAGAGTATCATGACAAGTCGTCAGCAAGCCACCTTGGTCGTGAGAACACCTTTGCTCGCCTGGCCTGACACTACTACTGGCCTAAATATTATAAAAGCACAGCTAAGCACGTGAGAACGTGCCGAGTTTCCCAGCAGCTTAAAGTAGAATAAAAGCTATCAGCCGGGCTGATGGGTAGACACATTAACTCTGGCCCGTGGCAAATAGTTGAGGTAGACATCATGGGCCTATTGCCGCGCAGCTTACACGGATACAAGTATATTTTGATTTTTGAAGATCTGTTTACTAGGTGGATCGAGTGTGAACCCCTGCGAAAAGCCAATACGAAGGCTGTTCTAAACGCCTTCAAAGAAAGATTATTTGGCGATTCTGTGCACCTCTGGAGCTCCTCATCGATAATGAAACAAAGTTTAAAAACCGCCTGATCGATAGTTACTTGCAGAAACAGATTATTGCACACTGTTTTATGCATGTATACTACCCACAGGCAAAACCAAAGGAACGAGTCAAAAGGATCTTTAAAACAATGATTAAGTCTTTCATCGAAAAAGACTACTGTACCTAGGACAAAAAGCTTGCAGAGCTCGTATTTGCCTACAATACAAGTAAACACTAATCAACAGGCTTGAGCCTTGCCATACTTAACTACAGCCACAAGCCCCTAGCTCCAAATGCTTTCAAACTGCAAGCAGACAATACGGTGATAAACTTCCTCAGTCGGCAAGCCATAAAAACTTTGCAGCTAAACTGGCACCAAAATACGTTGGACCGTTCACTATTCTTAAAGAGGTTTTAGAGAAAAATTTAAAATGAAGAAACGTGCCAAAAAAATGTATGTTATATTTGAGCATATAAAGAGTGCACATGAATTTAAATTTTTTCAGATTTTTCCCCAAGGAAAATTTTCGAGAAAAAAATTATTACATATTGACAGTTAAACACGGCCTCTTACGAGAAACAAGGTTATATTTGCCTNGAATTAAGAAGTCCCCTTAAAAATAAACGTTCCATAGGAAAGAAAGAACTATATGTGAACTCTTTATCAAAAATTTTTTGGGAAAAAATGGCTGAGAAAATTAAGAACTTTAAATTTTTTCAGATTTTTCCCCAAGGAAAATTTTCGAGAAAAAAATTATTACATATTGACAGTTAAACACGGCCTCTTACGAGAAACAAGGTTATATTTGCCTTTTAATTAAAATTAAGATACATTCTAAATGTGTTGGAATAAAAAAACAACGTTTTTATAGGTACCTTGGTACAAAAGAAAGATGCTCGACAAAAAAAATCAAACCTTGCCGAGCATTTAAAAAATATATAATTACAGTCGTACAGTTTCAAGTTTTTAGAGTGCAAGAAAAGGTGAGCGGTAAAGGGGGCCCAGCTGCGTGGGCAGGGGAGACCGTTCTTCGCGAAAGAAACCTCCCGCAACCAAGAGGGCCAATATCCCGTCGTCGAATGGCATTGTAAAGCCTAGTGAGGCTACGGGACCGGTCAAACGGAGGCGTGGACGGCTGCCTAGATACCCAAGTGTACAGGCCAAATGACTGTAAAATCTGGAAAAAAAATATAGACCAACCGCTGCGGCTCAACGCGTTAGAAAAACGCAAGCGTGGGCGTCCGAAGAAAGCCGCTGCGTAGCCCGTTAGCTGTGCATTCCTATCCTTTTTTTTTTTTTTTTTTTTTTTTTTTTTTTTTTTTTTTTTTTTTTTTTTTTTTTTTTTTTTTTTTTTTTTTTTTTTTTGTCCATTTTCTTACACTCTTTATGCGACATTTTACATATTTTATTGACTACTTGCATTATTCTCTTTTTTTTGCTTCATCTACTCCTCATTACTCTTTTTAAGTGGTAAACTAAACCCCTGAGCACAAGGTCAAAGGATAGCTGATAGGTACGCTTTCTAACGAAAAGAAATAGCCCGACAAAGATGACAGCGTCAATGAACTCTACCCCTGGCGTGCTGGTAACCCTATACTGGTTGACCAACGCAGAGGATCTTGCAGCCTGCCTTGCCTGCCTGGGGCCATCCTGGCCCGAGTAAAGAGCTGTCCGACTCAGAAGAGAAATATCCACCGTATAAACCTGTAGCGAGTAAAGAGGTGAGGACCACCTACATAGATGAGCTGGGCATCTCGTGGGCCGATCCCCCTGTTATGGACCAGTCGGGGAAATGGTGCGACGTCGTGTGAAAAACGGGCAGTGCCAAGGATGCATCGAGAGAAACTAAAGTCACGGTGGCTACCTCAGTTAAGGCTGGCATGACCGCCACCGAAACCCAGGAGGCTGGTCTGACCAAGATCGACGCGCCAGACACCGATACCATGGAAGTGATTTCAGCGGTAAAGGGCATACCCGCTTTCGAGAGCACGGAGGCCATGCCGGCTCAGAGCGCTGTTCGCACTGTAGAATCAGGTGACGCTATGAGCGGGGCTTGAGCAACCGAGGCCATCCCTGCCGAGAACAACGCACTTGGCTAAGAGGCAACTTCGGCAGCACAAGATCTGCCCACCCGAGACCCTTTGCTCCACGATTTAGTACGAAATAAAAGCTTGTCCAAGATAGACAACCTCAAGAAAATGGCCACTTGCTCGCTGAGAAACACCAGAACAGAGACGACAAAGTATCACGGCGTAGTGCATCGACACCTTCTCAAGCATGGTACGCATGAGGAATCGGATGCTCACGAGGTCTCTACTAGACGCATCAGGGTGGCCTTCGAGGGATTCAAGGATGCACTATCCCGCTCCAAAACGAGCCAGCACCAACTGGAAGAAGATTTGCTAGCAAGCCGTCGCCTGCTTTTGTACCAGTGCAATTTATGTAGTTTCCATTCTTGTGATCCCTAAATGTTTGTGTCTTGCTTTGCGTGAGCCTTTCCCTGCATGAAGCCCTTCCAGCTTCTCTTTATTTACAGGTTTTATTAAGAGATCGTGACGTCCAAAAGAGAGTTGTAATCGGAGTATCGGCCTTATCTGGCCGCCTCCATGGGCTCGCACGCAAACACTGATGCACAAGCATCCTGAGTTAAGCTAGAGCTGAGCTGGCCCCTCAGCAAGCAGATGAGAGCAAGGGAAAGCAGACTCGTTGTCCGCGTTGTAACGTGATTGTGTCTTTGAGGGTACCTGGGAAGCCGAGCCCTGGTCAGAGTATTCCTGGCGCTACTTAGTGGTTTTCAGAGCCGTGAGCGAGTACCAGCACCCCGTTACAAAATATATGATTACAAAGTGGTTATTATAAAAGCGAAAATTACTGTTGAGGCTCAATATGATCATAAAAGCCTTGAAGGTTTGCTCACTATCGTAAATAAAAATAAAAACAATTGTTTGACTGGCAGAGACCTAATGAAGAAATTAGAAGTCTATATCGAGGAGCACATAAGGTAATGAATAAGAATGATACAACTAAATACTAAGTAGCAGTAAATGGGATGCATTTTTTTTAAACTACATAGAGCTGTTAAAAAATGTGCTGATTATTAAACAAATGTGAAAAAAAATTTTAAAAATATTGAGTATTCTAAAATATGAAGCATTTTTCGCAGCCTTAGATAAAAAAATCAACATTTCAAAAGAGTAGCGCTTCTTTAATTGGGGATCTAGCAGAATGAATTCTGCAGGTTACCAATTTTATGGTGATATAAATTGGGCATAATTTATTCAACACTATCAGTATACAGAAGTGTGAAAAAGAGTTTATGTGGATTTGCAGGGCCAATTCTAATCTAATTATTATTTGTTGGTTGTTTATTCCTAACTAAAGTCACTGAATGTTTGTTGTGTCAAAAAGTTTGGAACAAACGATATAGTTAAAAAACTTTGATAATTTATTTCAAGATTATTGGTTCTCTTAAAAAAAAAAATTACTGATAACGAGTAATAGTTGGTATTCAAAAAGTTTGAAAAATTGTGCACTATGAATAAGACACGACACATCACCTTTGATTTGTATCGTCCATTGTTTAATAGGGCAGTTGAGAATGCCATAAAATTTTTTTAATTTGCATTCACTTAGGCCCTTAAAGATTCGCTAAACACTAAAATAAGTACGGTAACCTGTAAATTTAGAAATTAATTTTAGTACAGAATCTTACTGCACTTTTTGAATTAAGAAGTCCCCTTAAAAATAAACGTTCCATAGGAAAGAAAGAACTATATGTGAACTCTTTATCAAAAATTTTTTGGGAAAAAATGGCTGAGAAAATTAAGAACTATAAAGGTAAAAAAAACGTTATTTTGAAGATAAACATCTAGTTAAGGTAGAAGATTGTAAGAGTTTTAATAAACCTATATGATGTGAAAGTTGTACGTTGTAGTAATTATTTATTTTTACTAATAGATAAAAATTTATTCAAAAAAAGTCAAGTAGATCGTTTTTTGCGCCAAACCTTACAAGTAATCTACATGAATATCGGGAAATAAGATCTGATGACAACTCAAATAATGTAGAATGTAACAAAAATCTATTCACTTATTTGGTAGTTGATTTAAAGTAAAGCAGTGTAGTGCACTGTACAAATAAGACCACTTCGCAAGTCCAGTTGTATCTATATTATCTTACGATAACTCCTACTGCTCCAACTACATCTGAGAAAACAGTGATGCCAAGGGTAGCAGTAACCATACGATGATTTTTTTTATGATTGTTTTGTTGAATCAATGATTGTTTGTTAAATTCCTATGTATACATTTTGGATCACGCTCTCTCAATGTAATACAGAAATACAAATAAATTAGATGATTTTCGTTTGGATGTTTAAAAATATTAATAGCATTAAAACTTTAAAAACTCTTTGAAAAATGTAGAAATAAAGATAAGAAAAACATTTTTATTTAGTTATAAAGAAAAAACTAGCTAGTCCCTGGATTGGAATTATAATTAAAAAAAAAAAATAATTAAAGAAATTTACTTAAATATATAAAGAGCTGTATGTTTCACAAAAAAAAAATTACCAGAATTTCAAATTTACGAATAATTTACATGGTTTACCTCAATGCTAAGAAAACTATTTATAATTATTCGGGTGTTTTACTATTATTTATAGATTAAAGTCTGATGATGCATGCAATATACATAAAAAAGACAACGATAAAAGCTACTTGAATAAATGAAGAATTAAGGTTTTTGAAACGTATAATTATTTAGTATTATCTCTGAAAATTGAGTTGGAAAGAGTCATTTAGTTTATGTAATTAGCTTAAAGGAAAAATTGCTGAGAATTAAATGATATAGAAGTTGAATAAAAGAAAAAAAAGCATTGCTAATAAAAATCTTCATACTGTATTTTTTTTTTTTTTTTTTTTTATCGCGTTTGATGAATTTGTGAGCTATATGTACAACTTAATCTCTGCACACATCCAGATATTCGAAACATCTTCATCTGAGCAACTTTAGGAATAAATTTTGTAAGACCATTTTAGATCCCCATATCCATATTGTACAGCTTTCGTGTCTATCCAGTACTTTCTAGCATGAGCAATATTTAATGTTTTGAAGATTTTGAAATAAAAATTTTAAAAAGTATTTTCCTGAAAAGTTGCGATATCCCGATGAAAATAGCTTTTAACAGAACTAAAATGTTAGTAGGCATGCGACTCTAATGCTTGTTGGTAAATTAGAATTCAATACGTTCAATAGGTATGCAAGCGAACGTCGATACACTTTAATCATTGTATCAATAGGCGCATATGCATAGATGGCGGTACTCTTCATACAAGCACTCTCTATTACCATCCATACATGCCCTTTCTCAATATATAAGATAAAGAAAATACTTAATAATACAAATCCACGTAATTTCTTTTTCAAGAAATTTTCCTTTGGAGAAATAATTGAGAACGAGAAAAAATCCTCCCCGGGTGCGGATCGAATACACAACCTCCTGTTTACTAGACAGTTGCTCTACCACTTGAGCTACCGAGGAACTGTGCATTCACTCGCACCGTAAGTTTAGATAAGTTCTCGCTCTCAATTCTTAAGCTGTCTTTCACCTAAGCTCGATACTGTAGGCATGTGACTCTAATGCTTGTTGGTAAATTAGAATTCAATACGTTCAATAGGTATGCAAGCGAACGTCGATACACTTTAATCATTGTATCAATAGGCGCATATGCATAGATGGCGGTACTCTTCATACAAGCACTCTCTATTACCATCCATACATGACCTTTCTCAATATAAGATAAAGAAAATACTTAATAATACAAATCCACGTAATTTCTTTTTCAAGAAATTTTCCTTTGGAGAAATAATTGAGAACGAGAAAAAATCCTCCCCGGGTGCGGATCGAACACACAACCTCCTGTTTACTAGACAGTTGCTCTACCACTTAAGATACCCAGGAGCTGTGCATTGTATTATTAAGTATTTCCTTTATCTTATATATTGAGAAAGGTCATGTATGGATGGTAATAGAGAGTGCTTGTATGAAGAGTCCCGCCATCTATGCACTTGCGCCTATTGATACAATGATTAAAGTGTATCGACGTTCGCTTGTATACCTATTGGACGTATTGAATTCTAAAACTAAAATGTTAGGTTAGTTTAATGTGTTGAGTTTATATTTTTTAAGGAATTTCTGAACTCTTTATACAACGGCAATGAGAATATTCTTCCTAATTAATCTGTAGCCATGAAAAATTCTGAAATCCAAACATAAAAACAGTGAAGTTTTTTTTTGTTTACCACAACATACATTTTGTATGGAACGTAGGGTATTTGCTCCAAGTCAATTCAGGGATTTTACCCCCTCTCACTAAAATTAAGTAATCATTATTGCATGTAAACAAACAGCTTAGAGCATATGTTACACGTTGCGAAAAAAAAAATTTTTTTCGAGACACACACTTTAACCAATTTTTCTCTAATTCTATATGATTGTATCACTGTTTATTTTGTTGGGGATATATATTGGCAGATCTGACGATACAGATATTTGTAGAGGAAGTAGAGCGACGTGGAGGTTCGATTTGGTGGTCAACCAGCAGGAATGCTGCCTCAGTAAGATCACACGTTTTTCGACGTCGATAGTGTCTTCCTTTCACGTGATGGCAGTGGTCAAGCAAGCCGCAGCTCTCTTTCTCCGCAGTGTAGTAAGAGGAAGCTTCGAAATTGCTTGCGCGCATGCCTCGGCCTTCAGCAGAAAAAATGGTTGGTGTAGTCGACTCCAGTGTAAGAAAAAGCGCGGGTAAGGGTGACCTGGGTGGCCGGTAAAGGGTCATATGTTGAGTAGCAGGCCACGCCTGCAGTCGTTCACAGACAACGCATCCCTGGAGAACGCTTTTAATTTGCCACCAACTGCCAACAATCTAGGCCTTGCGAGTCTCATAGGCTCTGATGACTCTGACTCTTCCGTGGAGGTCACGAGTATGAGCCTATTGGATAATGAGCCAAGCAAGGCTGCATCGACTATCAAATATCAGTGGATGCTTCTCGTCAAAAGCAAGCGCAGAATGTTGGAGACAACGACCAACTTAAAGGATGTCATCGGAGAAAATCGGGTCTAAAAGTAGCAGTAGATTCTTCCTAGGAACAGGGCCGTTCTTTTGCAAGCTCACAAGCTCTAGCGCGAAGGTTTGTCGTAGGCTAAGGTGGATGCAGGTGATTGATTGATTGATTGAAACACGTTTATTCTTATGCCAAGGACTTATGGTCCATATGGCAAAACAATTTTTGTTCATATGTAGATTATAAAAACAACCTTAGTAAATATCAGTAAATATACAAATAAAGTGAAGAGGTAGTGAAATATACAATAAAGCTTAGTGTAAATCTTAGTATAAAGCCAACAAATCACAATATTAATACGCAATATAACTTATGTTGGACTAAGAGCTTTATGATCTTAATATCAGCAATATTAACAACTAGAACAATTTTACAACTAGAACAATTAATCTTACAACTAGAACAGTTTTATTTATTAATACGCAATAATTAATGATCAAACGAACTTACCTGTAAGTGAAGTTCGATCATAATTATACGAAGAGCCTCGTTTGAAGAGATTACTCGTAGTAACCCTTTCATCCGCTAGAGGTCACAAGGTTCACAGCCCTACATCTGAAGAGAAAATATACATACATACATAGCGCCGGGAGAGGGGTTCACTTCCCTTCGCTTGCCGCATGAGCTTCTCATATCTTCAGAGTTAAAAAACAAGAACTTTCTTCTTATTCATTGAATTATTTAATACACTACTCTTTTTTTTTTTTTTTTTTTTTTTTGGGACAGGTTGAGTATGATTGGCAGGGATTGTAATCTCTTCAAACGAGGCTCTTCGTATAATTACGATCGAACTTCACTTACAGGTAAATTTGTTTGATCATTAATTATACTTTATCAGCCTCATTCTCGAGATTACTCGTAGTTGTTTAGAGAGAGAGAGAGAGAGATAAATAAGAGATTACGAAATATAAAATCTTTATTTCGCATCTTAACTTTACATTTTCATTACAAAAAGTGTAAGGTATAAGCGATCTTATTCTTAATGTTTAATCACCTTAGAGGTGAATTCGCATTTATCCGACAAGATTGGTCTGTTATAGAACTTTGCAAATACCTCTGATCTTGTGGATCAGCCAGCGGTTCTCTTAATCTTATCTATGTTCACCCCGGCCCTAAGTGCCGCTGAAGAGGACGCGTGTTTCGTGGAGTGCCCTGAAAATGTAGCGGTATCTATTCCGCTCTTATCTGAGACTATGTTGAGCCACTTGCTAATGCTTTGCGAAGTTACCGCTTTATGCGGCTTTTTGATGGCAATGAAAAGGTTGTCTGTTCCACCCCTTATCCCTGAGGTTCTGACTAAAAAGTGTATTACTATAAAGGCCACGCATAGGCTGAGGTCCTGTGTGAAGTAGGGAAGGACTAGAAGGGGTTGATAACGGCCCGGGCCCGAGGTTTTAATATTGCCTTCTACCAAGATCTCAAATCCCTTGATTGATTTGATTATTTTGGAAACTTTAACTTTTGCTAAGGTCTGAGCCCTGCGAGCAGTGCATAAAGCTAACAGCATTAACATCTTGTGGGCTTAGGCTTCTAAACTCAAAGTATCAAAAGGGAAAAGGGGTCTGAGATATGATAGAACTACCTCAACATCCTAGGTTTGGTTATACTTAGGCTTCGAAGGGTGTAAGGCAAATACACCCTTTAAAAATCTTACGACTAAGGGATCCTGGCCCAGCTCCATACCCGAAACTAGAGAAACGGCTGATCTTATGCAATTTAAAGTTCCGTAAGCTGCCCCTTTGTTATACTGTTCTGACAAATACGCGAGTAAGGAGCGGGCGCCTGAAGAGAAGAAACTGATGCCGTTTGATTAACAATAGGTATCCCAGCCTTTTAGGGCTGATCCATATAGTTTTATCGTTGCCAGCGCAAGCCAGGAGTATATCTAACGCTTCCTGAGGGGCTCTGTTAAAATTGGAAAGACCTCCAGATACTATTGCGGTCATCAAACGCAGATGACTCGCCTGGGGATGAATGCGCTGCCTATGGGGAGGTAAGAGCATGTTAAATGACGTACCCATGAATAGCTTGCGGCTGACTATCAGTTCCATAAATAGAGGAAACCAGGGTTGATTGGGCCAGTAGGGTACCACAAGGATACCTGTTGCCCTGTCTCTTGATTTTGGCCAGAGTTCTTAAGAACATGCTAAAGGGGGGGAAAGCGTAAAACTTTACATGTGACCAGGTAACTGTAAAAGTATCGATTTGCGCGGCCTCGCGGTCAGGTCCCCATGAAAAAAATTTTTGGCATTTAGCGTTATGACTGCTCGCAAAAAGATCGACCTCTGGAGAACCGAACGTATGCACGATTTCTTGAAAGAGTATAACGCTTAACTCCCACTCCGTATCCTCTTCTAGTCTCGAGAGTCTATCGGCTGCCTTGTTATCTGCAGAGGCAATATACGACGCGAACAGAAAAATCTTCCTCTCTTCTGCCTAATCCCAGATTTCCCTGGCTAGCTTGTTGAATCGTGGGTAGCGCACACCTCCCATTTTGTTAATATACAATATGGCGGTGGTATTGTCGACCCTCAATAAGATCTGGCAGCTGGATAGCTCATGTGCGAGGCTATCCAATGCCAGCTTAACTGCCAATAGTTCCTTGAAATTGATGTGCAATCTCTCACTGTCACTATCCCAAAAACCATGCACCTCCCGACGACCGTCAGTGGCCCCCCAACCCGAGTTTGAAGCGTCGGTGAAGATCTGGATCGCAAAGTCCCACGTCTTGAAGCTATTTGAGGAAGTTAAAATTTCTTCGGACCATCACGTTAGGTCTGGCACAACAAATTCGCGTATTGGCATTCTCTTAGAAAAATCAAAGTTATTCCTGCTCAAAGCTAACATTTTTTCCCTCTCAAACGCTTTTATGTGCACAAATCCGTATTCAATCGCTGGTGCCACCACCTCCAACCTTCCGAGGACCGTGGCGAATTCTTTGATAGAGCAAAGCTTTCTTAATAGAAGTTTCTCTATTCGTTCTAGTAGTCTAACCCTCTTTTGTTGCGGAAGCTCGAGGGTATACTTTTGCAAATCTATTATAAATCCAAGAAAACTGTATCTGACGCTTGGGGTTAACACGCTCTTTTTCGAACTAATTATGAATCCCAGAGAGATAAGAAGATCGATCGTGCGCGCGACGTTCTTTAAACAGCCCGCATATCCCTCATGGATAATTAAAAAGTCATCTAAGTACAACACCGAGGACTACCCTTTCTGACGTAAAGTGGCTACCACGGGTTTTAATACTATTGTAAATATAAATGGGGCCAAATTCAAGCCAAAAGGCAGGCAAGTTAACGGGAATAACTGCTCCTCCAAGATAAATCTTAAGAGTTTCCAGCTTTCTATGTGTATGAAGACCATGTGAAAGGAGTCCTCCAGGTCTATTTTACACATTTATGAACCCTGAGAGACAAGGTTAGTGGCTGCCCTGATATCCTCTATTTTAAAATTGTGTATCATAATAAATTTATTTAAGTTTTTTAAATTTAAAACAAAGCGGTAAGAACCGTCTGGCTTGGGCACTAAAAAGTAGCTAGGTATAAACTGGTTATCTGATGGTAAGCAGCGTTCTATGGCTCCTTTTAGTAACAATTCATTAATAGAATTTTTGACTTCTAGCTTCTCTTTACTCAGAAATCTGGGAATGATGACTTTATTAGCCGACGCTCTGATGTCTCGAAGCTTTACGCCTCTTACACACTGCAGGATAAACGGATCCGAAGTGATCTCTTCCCATTTCCCCAAGAATACCCACAATTTACCAGCTGTGATACCTACATCATCTAATACCACTGGTTGTGGTCCGCTCTCCTGCGTCCTTGGACCTGTCCTCGCTGGTTGAAGGGCTGATTGTACGGAGTATTCCTGAAAGACAGCCGCGCTCTGTACCCGCCTCGATGAGATCTGTATCCTTTGCCTGCCAGGTGCGGGCCTGACTTCGCCAGCAGACTGCCCGAGTTTAAAGCTTGGCTAGGCGCGAGGGGGGGCGTTGATGCTTAGGCGCTGGTTTTGAAAATTTCGTAGCCACGTCTTCGATGGTTTTGGCCTCTTTAACCTTCTCCACGAGGTTATCCCCGAACAAAATCTTTTCTGGCTTTGTGTTAGCAAGCAGGGCTTTTGTATCTTTCTCCAGGCCTGACGTAATAAAGGCTCTTCCTGACTTGACCTGACTGGACATCAAGTCTGCTAGCAGCTTAGCCGCGTCACTTAATTTCTGGATACAGTCAATCTTGCCAATGCTCTTCTTTTCTCCTATGAATAAGGTTATGACCGCTTCGATCGCGCTGAGAGTCGCGCCAGTCTCCTGTTCTTTATTGAGCATAATGGCGTCACGTGTCTTTACGCTAGACTGCAGTTTTAATGCAATTTCCTGATTGAGAGTGGGTACCCGTAGGTTGGACGGGCTACCATATATCTCTATGAGATCCTCTCTCACTTTCTTGTCTATGCCGTTTTCGGAATAAAAAACCCATCTATCCTCTAGAGAGAGATCAATTGAAAACGACCGGGCCTTTGCGGCTCGAGGGTCTTTGCCAATAATTTCGAGAATTTCATCATCATTGGGAATTGTCTGTTGCTTCTTATAGCTCGCCTCCTTCTCTGGCTGCTTTTCCTCTTCAACAAAAGAAAAAGCCAACGCAATGTAAACAAAGCCGTTGTGCATCTCAAATGAGGCAGAACAAGAGAAGAAATAGAAAAGGGGGAGAAGGAGAAAATGAGAGAGAGAGATAGGTGTCAGGAGGTACCGAACCAGATGCATGTGCATCTATTTAATCTCTCTCTCTCTCTCTCTCTTGCACACTTGTACCTGACACGCGATGGTGTAGGCCTGCGCCACCTGTTTGTACAGGCTAATGGGCGAAGTGTACATGCGTCTACGTAAATCAGCACACACACACACAAACACACACACACACACACACACACACATATATAACATACTTCAAACTCAAG